>SOPF01026314.1:16079-28433 GCA_012979155.1 Hypericum perforatum | reverse complement strand
ATATATATATATATATATATATATATATATATATATATATATATATACACACACACACACACACACCTTAATGCCGTCGAATCTTGGAGTCGGCCACCTGATCTTGGAGCCAAGCTTCGGATTTTGTTGGTGGGTGTTAGATTTTGAATTTGGAAATTTTTTTAGGGTTCTTGGGTTTTCTGTGAAAGTCGGGTAGAGAGATTGAGGGACGCTGAGAGTATTAAGTATTAACTATTACGTTAATAGTATTAAGTTTGTTTTGATTTGACTTTTATGCACTTTTTGTTATTTCAGTTTTACCGTATTTTTTTGATTATATTTTTTGGTACGACCATCCGGTCTGACTGGAAAATGTCTGATAAGTACACTAAGCGTATTTTTGGCAATTGGTATCCGTATCATGGTCAAATTGGTCATACCGATAGTCCGACCACATATTTTAAAACGTTAGATTTTTCTATGTCAAATCTTATCTTTAAAAATATTGAGGACGAATTATATTGTGACAAATATACGAAGTATGATAAAAATTAGATGACAAAAAACAAAAAATAATGTTCATTAAAAAGGGAGCGGGACCCACACATCCCTCCTTTTTCGGTCACATATCCACGGGATGGCTCTGCTGATCCATTTTTTTCTTTTTTTTTCCAAAATCACCGTAGGGCCCATCCATCTCTCTCCTTCCAAGGCCACTGCGGCAAGTGGTCTTACCATCTCCATCCGCCGCTGTGTTTGACCCTGAGTATAATAATCTAGTGAATGAAAGAAGTAGACTTGGAACTGTATGTACATGAGTACATCTACACTAACCCAAGAAAGTCACTATCACAAAGATCATGTTTTCCAAAAGGTCTAAAATGTATTTAGATTTCACAAAATAATGATATTTGGATCCATATCATAAGGTTTAAAATGATTTCACAAATTTATAAACTTCAAATTCCAAAAAAATATAATTTTTGGGAGAAACATTTTATCTTTCAAAACAATTTAGTACCCAGTATTTTTTTGGATGATATCAGTAAGTCCAAGTATAATATAGCGTTACAATGTCTTTGTGCGAGAACACGAACCCCAATGCAATTTTGGAGCACTAATTAGTCATCTGCTACTCCTATTAAAAATATCAATCATCTTCTAAATCCATTTTTCTCTATCTTGACTTTACCACAACATTAATAATAGAACTCTATCGAATTACAAAGTAAAAACAATTATTTTGTTGATTTTTTTCAATCGTAAATTGAATCAAATTTTTTTTAAGCAACTGAAGTTATACCGCCGAAATAGCAGTTTTTTTTTTGGTAGAAGCCAAAATAGCAGTTAAGCCACTGAAGTTGTAGTAACTATGAACTCTAAGCATCCACTCCACCGCCTCGATCCGGGGCTCGGCCAGAGAAGGATGACACTCCAGCGGGTTCGTCTCTTCCTTTGCGAACAAAGCCGAAAGCTCCTCGTCTTCCCATGACAGCTGCTCGCCTCCATTAATGTCAGGCACATTACATTGCGAAACAGAGCTCTCCCCTTGTTGTTCCAAACTGGCTTCTAAGCAGTAGAGACCCTCTTGAGGAGGAGAATATAGTGTCGTTTTAGAGCTAGAACAGTTCTTTCTTGCCGCCATCTTAAGAACATTATTATTATTATCACACTGCAAACAAATGCAACGTACTACTTATGTGTATTTCTCTCATTTTTTATTTCTCCAAATCATATTGTTGTTACTTCAAAATTAATTATAACTTTTTAAGTTAATTTATAATAATATACAAATTTAATATAATAAATTATATTATAAAAATAGAGTTTATATGAACATAAAAGAGAGGACTATAATAAGACTATCTGCAGCAGCATCCATGACCCAATTCATCCCCAACCATCCCCAAAATATTTGATTAATTTATTACTCATTCACCTCAAGCGATTCTCCTACACTCCATTTTTCACCAACAGCACCATACCACACACAACTCATCCTCATACAATAAATAATTAATATATCTATCCTCCAAATCATCAATTTAATTAACTTTATTTTTTAACTCATATTTTTATATTCGTTAAAATAAAATTTGTACTTTCTATTAAATTATTAATTTTGAAAAATAAACAATAATAATTTTCAATGAAAAACAATAAATTAATAATTATTCAAATTACATAAAAATTATAAAATGATAAATTACAAATACAATAAATAATTACAAATATTTTTTTTATCTCAAATATTGTCTCTAAAAATATTATGAACGAATAATATCGTGATAATTATAGGAAGTAAATAAAATAGTTAAAAAAAATCAACTGAGGGTGGACCCCACCCCCATTCCCTTTCAATCACATGGAGAGGAAACCAACCGAAGATGGCTCACATCCGTCCAAAAATCAAAAACCCCCTTTTTTTCCTTCCTTATGGTGGGCCTCACCCATCCCTTTTGTCACGGACGAAAATTTTCTCTCGCCAGTTTGCCAGTATAGTCTTAAGCTTCTCTAAGCCTAAGTAAGCCTTACTCTCACAACTCTCCGAACTCTAGAGAGAGAACCAACTCAAGTAGCTTTGTAGAGAGGGAAACTTGAATAGAAATGTTGGTTGATTACAAATGAAGGGGAGTACCCCTATATATACAACTCCTACGAGTACTATTCCAACTACTATAATAAATGCTACCTTATTAATGCACCTTCACCTACAAAGTCAAAAAGGCTACACCTACTATATTAATTAGGGTGGCTACAAACCCAAGGTACAATAAATGTTAAAAGCTTCTTCACGTCTTCATAGACAGCTCCTTCGGGTGTTAACCCCAATATGCCAATATCACCCCTTATGGGCTAGATCGGGCCTTCGCAAAGTTAGCTTGTGATAATTCTCCCCTACGTAATCTCGCGACGCCCTCGTCGTGGCTTTGACCTTGACAATCTCCTCCATTGCCTTTAGGTCTTCCTTTCCAATACACCAAGTACTTTTTTGCACCTGGCATCGCATCTCTCCACAGATTGGCTTGATGGTCTTCCTCTTTATCAAGCGTCCAAATGACCTCTATCCCTCGCTGAAAGTGTTCTCGCTCCGAATTGACTTGATGATTCTCCCTTCCATCAAACTCCTCAATGACCTCCATCTCCTGTTGGAAGTCTTTCTGCTTTAGTGCTTCCTTGCTCTTGTGGGTCGTAGAGTATTCCTCCTACGATACACTCCCCTACCTATTTGTGCAATGCGCCATGGGATGCTCTCCATCCCTGATGAGTCATTGTAACCCATCTTCTTCTCGACTTCGACATGGATGCTTTTCCTTCACATCATGACCCACCTCACAACGGGAGGATCACCTTGTATGGTCATGCCCTCCTCGTTGAGTAGACTCTCCTTTGGCTGACTCATAACAGCCATTTCGACCTTGCGATACCCTGCTTCGGCCAACTTCTTCATGAGGTTGGCACCATCTTTCCATGGCAGCTTCCTCATTGTCTCGGCAACTCGACCCACTAACTCCTTGTGGGCATTTACAGCTTTACCATCTGACGACAACAGCTTTGTCACCTCAATGAACTAACCCACTAACTCGTGAGCTTTCGTGGTTCCTCTTGTCACTTCATCCTTCTACTTCACGAACTTATGGTCTACCCTTCTCTTAAGTGGAAGTTCCTCCAACGACTCTGCGATCAACTCTTCTCTGAGCTCTGTCGCGACCACTTCGTGAATCTCGTCATCAAGTGTACTTGGCAACCTTGCAAGCAACTTGGTATCTCCTTGATCTCCTTCCTGCCGCATTGCATCCTCTGCTTCACGGATGACTTCGAGTGAACTCGGCAACCATGCGAGCACCTCGGTTCCTCCTCGATCTCCCTCTAGTCGTATTACATCTCTTGCTTCATAGCTCTCCTTTGCAATCTCGTCGCTTATCCTTGCATTCTCGATTGCTCCACTCTATCTTTTCCTGCAACTTCATGCACGAAATCGACTCCAAAACCAAATCCGCAAAAAAATTTGCGACTTTGTGCATCGGCTCGGCTCGAGCCTTTATCGTTCCTTCTCTGTAAAATACGAAAGAACTTATAACTCAATAACATAAAATATTGTAAATTTCGTCGAGGTAGTTAAATTATGTCCATGATTAGCCAACTAAGTGATTGCAGTTTCCTATGCCTCCACCGAAATCTAAATCGCCAGTAGGTGTATTTTGTACATATTCTAAACTGACTTAAAGAAATATAATTCATAAAACTAGACAGAATAATTAAAACAATTTAAAAAAAATAATGCTCATAATTGCATGAAAAAATGCGTGATTGGTAAAGTTTTGGTCTAAAATACACAAATGATAAATAAACAAGCTCAACAATACTAATCGAAGTGACTTTGTACCTCGTACCTGAAATTTTAAAATTGCGCATATTAACATTAGGGTGCGATTTCGAGATTTTGGACAAAACCAATCTCGCATGAAAAAATGTAATTTTGGACAAATTTTTTGACAAATTAATTGTTTTTTTGCCAGTCCCTTTCTGACAAAATAAATTGTTTTTTCACCAATCCTGCTTATAAAAATATACGATTTTGGACAAAATTAACAAAATTTTGGACAAAGAAAAATTAATTTTTTTACCAATCACGTACAAAATATGTTCTCATATCATTAATATTAGGTAAGTTTAATGCCATTTTTATGTTATTGAGTTATAAACTCTTTCATATTTTACCAAGAAGGAACGATAAAGGCTGGAGCCGAGCCGATGCACAAAATCGCAGATTTTTTACGGATTTGGTTTTGGAGCTGATTTTACGAAGTCGCAGGAAAATATGCAATTTCGTGGATTTCAAAATCGCATTAACAGATGCGATTTTGTACCGACCCTAGACAGAGAATTGATTTTCCCAGGAACCTCTTTTGACAAAGATTTTTAAAACAACTTCCCTCACGAAAATTACACTCGCAACAAAAGTTGCTTTGGTGATAAATTATACTAATTATTAGAGGAGCCCATTTAATTATCTGGGCATTTAATTGTACTCTACAATTTTACTATAAGAGACATTAAAGGTTCGAAAGTAGGAAGGCAAATGTGCAATCTATCTCTCCTTCTAGCTACTACAAGGACGACTTTAATTTCCATTGCTCAGCCGCCGATGATGTAACTTAATTAACAATAATTATCTGGATAAAATGCCAACCATCTCTAGTTTCCAAATCCCATTTAATAAATAACCCAAAGTAATTCGGGTTTAATTAAGTTCCAGGTGGGAAAACAGAGATGGCAGGCAATTTATTAAACTAGTCCCCTATGAGAAAAAAGCAGCGAGTGGCCGATCATTTTTTTATGCTCCTCGACCGCCTTGCCCTTCTTGGACAAAGGCTCAGGCGAAGAGGACACCGAAGAGCATCCAGTTGATCTCGGGTCTGGGTGCGGGTCGTGACAGCTACATCCGGAGCTAAATGATATATCCATAATCCCATTTAGGCTCCCCGGAACATCCGAGTTTAAACCAAATTTTCGCTTGTTCAAGTATCTTCTATGGTCTCTAGAGGCCAGTTCCATTATAATCTCCCTGCATTCTTCCACCTTCACCTCATCCATTTGAAAAATACCCAATAGCTGCCTTTGGAATTCAGATCCAATCCCGGTCTCCCCGCCATTAATAACTTGCAGCATCGTGGCAGTAGCAATTAAAGATGGGGAATACCGTTTACACCCAAAATCTGAGATGACGGAGAGGAGCAGAAGCTCGCATCTTCTAAGAAACTCCCAGCCAAGATAGCTCTCAAGTCCGAGCCTCCTGATGAGGAAGTCAACGAATGAGAGTGGGGTCACGGGGTTCATCATCCACCCTAGAGTTGACAACACCAGAATCTCCATTCTCTGGATCACCTTCGCCTCGAATACGTACTTAGCATCTTCCACCTGGAGGTCCAAGAGAAGGGGAACATGGGTCTCCTCGACCTTGGCCGCAAGGGAGAGGCAAGCCACTGCAGCAAGTTGGGTCATCAAAGGCTTATTATCATTATTTTTACAAGACTGGAACTTGAAGCTGCTTAAAAACCTGGTCATCCTGGTCAATACAAAATATGACATCGAAAAGTCAAAATGACAATGTCACTCCGTACGAAGCGCTTTCAAAAAACAAAAAACAAACAGGAATCCAAAGACAAAATATTTGTCATCTTCCCCCGGTGTCAGAATCTTTGGCCATATTTTTCTCTGTTGCATTTTCACGCTAGTCGATTGGAATTTTGCAAGCTATCGACTTTATATGTGCAAATATTGGCTTTTAGAATAATTTCGAGGGCAAAGCGTACAAATTTCATGATTACAATTGTCCAATGCGCAAAATACTTTTTTTCAATGAGGTGATTGAAACGTGACATTAAATTGTCTGAAGTTGAATTATATGAGTTTCTAATAATGGTAAAATAATTAACTATTAGTGTACATTAAATCGATCACACTGTATTTGAGGCATATACTTTTTTAAAAATCATAAAATTTCTGCTTGTTGATTGTTTCCTGGTTGTTTAAATTTGGGAGGAATTAGCCAAACTGGTAGTGGAAAGCATGAAGCTACTACACACATCATGGAATCTAATTATTTACTAACTCGCCATCCACATTATAGTTGGAGTTATTTATTAACAAAAAATTGGAAGATATACTTGTACAAGAATTCGTTCCTTCTGCGGAAAGCAACCAAAAACATCTTCTGACTGTCGAGACTTTCTCAAAATGTAAAAAAAAAAAAAAAACTGCTCGTACATGTGAAATTCATAAATGCCGATGCATTAAATTTTTATTTATAGAAATTATTGTTGGATATTCCCAGAATTAGCAGTGTGAAAAATTATATGAAAAGAATTGAACCTCCCCTCATAATATTTCAACTATTCTTCTTGGCACTTCCTAATTAGCCGTGGAATTATAACTGAAAACAATCTTATAGAATCATTAGTTATAGACTGAGTCAAATTTTAAGTAAGTTTGAAGTGAAGTTGAACTGTGTTCTTTTTCAAGTAAAAAAATAAAAAAATATATGTATAAGTATCACTTAGTTCAATTTGAGAAATAGTAAAAATTTACTTAAAATGAATCGTCAATTAAATTAGAGACAATTGACAATTTAATATATAACTAATAAGTTGTTAATGCATTAAAAAAACGGAGGGAACCCAAAAGAATCCACCAAAAAAAATATGTGGCTATTTTGCTGGAGAGGCGTGCAATTTGGATTAGGTGGTAGAAAAAGTATAAAAAGACATAATAAAATATAAACATCACTATAGTAACTTCCTTTAACGTAACTTCCTTTAACGAGGAAGATACTCAGGATTGCATTGCGTGTCCTGACATAATCTACCAGGATCCATAGGAACAGACAAACAATAATTGAGCAAACAAATAAAAATATGAGTCAATGCGCATGCAAGAGCCATACGATTAATTAAATAACGAAATCCTTGATCCCCTTTTATAATTTTCACGCTCCCATGGAATAAAAAAAAAAGCGGACAAAGCGAACATGAAAGGTTAGAGCAAATAGGAACAGGCCAGAAAGGCCATTTTAGGGATTGGACACACACACGCACTCACAACAAAACTAGTATAAGAATACCCAGTAGTTTAGTTTTTAATTGATCCGACTTCGTAAAAAATTACATATTAAACCGTAAAATATAAATCCGATATAATTTGATTAGTAACACGGTTCATTTCCTGCAATCCAGACTACTTCACTACTTGATCAACCGAGGATCCATAAAATATTCTCACGAACTATATTATGTAAAAATTGTCTCAATTTAAAGACAGTTTTTGATCAAAAATAAAAATTAAAGGTTGTTGCTTAAAATTTGTAGATCATTATGGCCAATATTTTGGTGCAATGGCGAGGATATTAGTAAATCAAAAATGAAATCTAGCCGCTTTCTATCAAACCGCTTTCTTCCCTTGCAAAAGGAAAAATAATAATTCTTTCTTTAACATGAAATTTCATCCGTTATCGATAAATGATTTTTTTTATAAACCTACAAAAAAAAATAGAGAGATGAGAAATAACGTTCAAAAAGGTTGTAGTCTAGTTTCAATGATTCTACTATATCATTATATTTATAATTTAAAAGCCACGAACAGTCCTTCCATAAAGTGATTAATTTAATTTGAAACATTGTTTTTAACATGAAATTCTCTAATCTTTAGAATATAATTGAGACTACTAATATGAGAATCATTGTTCGTCGGGTTGAGTGCACTTGATTAGGATTTTTCAAATAGTTGAGATAAGTGTTGGACACTTTTTTTGTAAGACAAAATTGTCCCGTATATTTTAGTACAGTACACGTTATGACAATCGTCTCCAAAATACAATGATTATTTTGGCATTTCCAAGAATGTTGTACATGTATTTTGAAACTTCGAACGAACCTTTATATACCCATAACTTTCGGACGAACTTTTATCAAGTGAACAAGAGAGGGAGAGAAAGGCAAACAATGCTTGGAAGTTGGATGTGCTATTGCACTAAGATGAATTGAATGTAAGAGAGTATCTTATTTATTGACTGGAGGAGGCAAGATGTAGACACTTCGAAGGGACTCCGAGGGGTTGCATTTATTGACTATCTGCCTATTCTGAATAGTTCCTTTTGAAGGCCCTTCTGGATGGGATTCAACCTCTTTGTGTTCCTTCGAGTAGTTGTTTAGTTCCCTTTAAGGCTTTGTCAATTCAAATAACTCAAATGGTTACTTGAAATAAAACTAGTACTTAAACAAGATGATTTCACAAATAAAATACAAGTGGGTTAGTTACCAATGACAATCTAGATAACCAAATGATTTAAGAGACTTACTAAGTTCATGTTATAATCCGAGTATTTCGAAGACAATTAATTCACGCTCTCGCTATAAATAGTCTTTATTGATCCTTAGGATGAATTAAATATGGTCTCGCAACAAAATAGTCACCTAATCTCACTTGTTACCAATTGTAATCACCACCTTTAGGACAACAAATTACCTAATCTCACCTATTACTAAAATACTCGTTTGTTTTTGTAAATTTTTTTTGGAGGGGAGAGAGAGGCGAGATCTTCTGGCGGTCCCATCTAGACGAAAGATGTAATAATGGTGGGTGGGTGTAATAACGGTAGATTCAAGTGGATGAGTGTCGATTTGGTACAGGACGCGTGTCTACAGCATGGTGCTGCACAACATTTGCGTGAGAGTTTATTTGTCAAAAGAAAAAAAACTAAAGAACATGCATTATTGGAAAAAAGAAAAGTATATTACATGTGTGTCACTAGTTAATGTTTAGTTTATTTTTATCTTTGAGAAATATAATTTTAATATGGTGAACTTTATTCTTTATTATATAATTTTATATAAGTTTATATTTTTTGCTTATGCGTTATTTTTTTCAAAAAGTTTTGTTATATTATTATTAAATATTTTTCTACTTTGAACATATCAGAGAACTACTCGAATATATCGGAACGAACTACTCGAACATATCAGAGCGAACCATTCGAACATATCAGAGCGGACCATTCGAACATACTGGAGCAGACTACTCGAACATACCGAAGCGGATTACTCGAACATATCGGAGCGGATCACTCAAACATACCGGAGGGGATCACTCAAACATATCGGAGCAAACCACTTGAACATACCAGAGCGAACCACTCGAACATACCGAAGCAAACCATTCGAACATACCAGAGCAAATTACTCAAACATATCGAAGCCAACCACTCGAACATACTGGAGCCAACCACTCGAACATACCAGAATAAACCACTCGAACATACCAGAGCAAACCACTCGAACATACCAGAGCAAACCACTTGAATATACCAGAGTGAACCACTCGAATATACTAGAGAAAACCACTCAAACATACCGAAGTGAACCACTCGAATATACCAGAGCAAACTACTCGAACATATGGGAGCAAACCACTTAAATATATTGGAGAATGTTCAAAAATTAGCTCGATGATGCTATTTCATCTCGAAATTACCATAAACCATGTTCTTCATCCGTTGAAGGATTGTCGAACTACTATTTTATATTGTTATTCAATGATCTGTATTCTGTTATTCGATGGTCTGTATGCTATTATTCGATAGTCTATATGATGTTATTCGATGGTTTGTATGTTATTATACGGTGGTATGTATGCTATTATTCGATGGTCGGTATATTGTTATTCAATGGTCTGTATGCTATTATTCGATGGTCTGTATGTTGTTATTCGATGGTATATATGTAGTTATTCGATAGTCTGTATGTCGTTATTTGATGGTCTCTATGCTATTATTCAATGATTTGTATATTATTGTTCGATGGTTTGTATGTTGCTATTCGATAGTCTGTATATTGTTATTCAATGGTATGTATGTTGTTATCCAACAGTATTAAAAAATCGATTTGTATTTCATGAATCAATTATTCGTATGTTGGTCTATATGCTATTACTCGATGGTCTATATGTTATTATTTAATGATATGTATGTTGTTATTTAATGGTTTCTATGTTGTTATTCGATGGTCTATATATGATTATTCAATGGTCTATATTCTGTTATTCGATAGTTTGTATGCTGTTATTTGAAGGTATGTTGTTATTCGATGGTTTGTATGTTATTACTTGATGGTTTGTATGCTGTTATTCGGTTGTCTGTATATTATTATTCGATGGTCTGCATGCTGCTATTCGATGGTCTGTATGTTGTTATTCAATGGACTATGTTGTTATCCGATGGTATCAAAAAACTGATTTGTATTTCATGATTCAGTTATTTGTATGTTGTTATTCGATGGTATGTATATTATTATTCGATAGTCTATATATCGCTATTCGATGGTATGTTTGTTGTTATTCGATAGTCTATATGCCATTATTCGATGGTCTCTATGATATTCGATGGTCTGTATGTTATTATTCGATAGTATGTATGCTGCTATTCGATGGTCTTTATGTTGTTATTCAATAGTTTGTATGTTATTATCCGATGGTATCAAAAAACTACTTTGTATTTCATGATTCAATTATTTGTACGGCGTTATTGGATAGTCTATATGCTGTTATTCGATGGTCTGCATGTTGTTATTGGATGGTCTGTATGTTGTTATTTGATGGTTTGTATATCATTATTCGATGGTCTGTATTCTGTTATTCGATGGTCTGTATGCTGTTATTCGATATGTCTATATGTTATTATCCGATGGTCTGTATGTTGGTTGTATCAAAGTCAATATTGATTATTGGTTGTTTTTTATTAGTTTTTAAAATAAAATTTCATGTCGAAAGTGATTTCTTGTATTTTCTGGTTGTATAATGTTATAGATAGACTTGCCGCTATATAAATTTATTAAAAATATACTAGAATTTATTGAGAAGCTTGCGCGTAATATAACATCTCAGCCATAAGCTTTTATTGAGAAGCTTGCGCGTAATATAACTTCAAAATTTTCATGAGCGATAATTATGTTAAAGTTTTTCCATTCATTATTTTTCGGTTTTACTTTGAAGGTAGATTGAATTAAAATGATCAAGTTATTTCCTATAGAGAAATGAGGAGGGGAGGAGCCATAAGCTGGGAGGTAGAAGATCCAGCGATCAGAGAAATTTTATTTATCAATTAAAATTTTATCTTTTTATTTGAAATTTGCTTAAATGACATATTTATTATTTAGAATTAACTGATATGCAATTGAAAGCTAAATGGCATAATTACGGTGACGTGGATGACACCTATATTAATGATTTGTCACTCTTGGTTGAAAAATTAGTACGTTATTCTATTTGTACCAGTAGGTTGTTAAATGACTCATTTTAGCGTACAATATGTTAATTGCCACGGGCTCAAAAGGCTGGTTTAAGGAATTTGATAAAGTTCAGCACGGTACAGAACTCAAATACATGTCCTGCACCAGATCTAAATGTCACGGGCTAACTGTCGAAGGCCCGACCTGGCCCATAAGGGGCGATATTGGCGTATTGGGGTTAACACCCAGGAGAGCTTTCTAGGAAGACGTGAAGAATCTTCCAGCATTTATTGTACCTCGGGATGCATAGCCGTACCTCGAGATTTGGAGCCGCCATAATTAATGTAATAGGTATAGCCTTTTTGACTTTGTAGGTAGAGGTGCATTTATTAGGTAGGCAAGCATTTATTACGGTAGTTGAAATAGTAACTGTAGGAGTTGTATATATAGGGGTTCCCCCTTCATTTGTAATCATCCAACAAAGTATTCAAGTTTCCCTCTCTAAAGCTACTTGTGTGTTGGTTCTCTCTCTAGAGTTCGGAGAGTTACGAGAGTTAGGCTTACTTAGGTTCAGAGGAGCTTAAGGCCGCACGGC
>SOPF01026314.1:0-16069 GCA_012979155.1 Hypericum perforatum | reverse complement strand
GACATGCGAGAGACGCTGTCGACCATCAAGGACGAGGTGAAGGCATGTCGACCATACAGGGAAAGTTTCCGCCCGTGACATAAAGCCCAGGTGGATGCACATTAATTACTATTAATTTGTCAATTACCGAGGGCCCATATCTGCATATTAATTTTGACTTTTGTAACTCGTTATATTTTCCTTTAAATTGGATTTGTGGCGTGATATAGGGGATTTTTGTTCTGTCGGAAAAAAATCACGGCCCTTTCACGAGTAGATTACTTGCATGAAAGTCAATCGTCGAGTGTCCTCTGGCATGAAATTATGGATTGTTCATCCATAGATCACTCGTGAAAACTAGTCACAAAATGGCAAATTTGCGTGATCATCAAAAAACTATTAAAAATAAATATAAATAAATTCGCTTTAAACTAAATATTTGTAGACGTTTTTGGATTTTTCTGTTGCTTCCTAAGCCTATTTGTTGGCATAAGCCAAGAAAAAGCACACAAACCATGTAGATATGATATTCGGAATAATTCTTTTATATTGTCAAATTCTCATTAGTTATGAGATTTCGAATGTTTAATCCATAACAAATATTGAGATACCAAATATATTTGTGCCACAGTATGATAATCTGAAAATGTTTAATTATATTATAATTTTACAGTTATCACTTATCAGTTATTATTCCGTCACCGGAAAATGTTATATGGACTTCTTCTTACACGCCCTCTTACACAAATGGGCCTATTTTTGGGCCTAACGGGCCATACCATCGGCCGTAAGGGGAAAATAATGGGCTTCAAACCGAAAACTTTCAAAATTTCCCCCTCGGCTCCTCAGTTCCCGCCCCTCCCTCAAACTTTCCTCTTTATCACCTCTCCGAAAGAAAAACCACATCGGTTTAGGAACAAATCATATCCGAAACCTCCCCCAACGGTCAACAACAAGTGAGCGAGGCATTTGAAGCGTGGAAATACGAATTACCCTTAATCGCCAATGCGAATCCTCTTGCAGTGATTCTTGGGGTAATTAATCAATCAGAATTGGGAGGTTGGACAGAAGAATTCCATTATGGAAAGGTGGGAGAGAATAATTGAACACAATAAACTTCCATTCACAACAAACAAACACACATGCATGCTAGTTTATAGGAGAAGTGGTTGTAACCACCTTTACCCCTTTTTACACACGTTTAAGTAATCCAGATACCTTGCTCGACGGCAGAATGGGGGCAATTTAACCATCAAGGTGGATATACGGAAGGCTTTTGATACTCTCCGGTGGGAGTTCTTATTGACAGTGCTAAGAGCCTGGGGCTTCGACGGGGCTTTCAGCAATATGGTTATCAGTATACTATACTCTGCTCGCCTGTTGATCCTGGTTGACGGGGTCCCTACTGGTTACTTTAGCTGTTCTCAGGGGGTACGACAGGGGGTCCACTATCTCTGCTACTATTTGTGGCAGCTGAGGAGATCTTCAGCAGACTTCTCCAGCGGGCTGAGGTACGGGGTGATTTTATGAGTTTTCGATCTGGGAGAGGCACCACCTTCCCCTCACACCTGCTCTATGGCGATGACGTTATTATCTTTGGCCAGGCCTCCAAAGCCAATTATCGTACTCTACTTCGATTACTTCAATACTATGCAGCAGCTTCAGGCCAGCACTACAATCCAGAGAAGTCTCAGGTTTATTTCACTGAGAGCTTGACTTCTTGAGAGCGTAAGGGGTACGACAGGGGGGTCCACTATCTCCGCTACTATTTGTGGCAGCTGAGGAGATCTTTAGCAGACTTCTCCAGCGGGCTGAGGCACGGGGTAATTTTACAAGTTTTTGATCTGGGAGAGGCACCACCTTCCACTCACACCTGCTCTATGCTGATGACGTTATTATCTTTGGCCAGGCCTCCAAAGCCAATTGTCGTACTCTACTTCGACTACTTACAACCCAGAGAAGTCTCGGTTTTATTTCACTGAGAGCTTGACTTCTCGAGAGCGCGGGGGTATGATAGGGGGGTCTACTATCTTTGCTACTATTTGTGGCAGCTGAGGAGATCTTTAGTAGACTTCTCTAGCGGGCTGAGACACGGGGTGATTTTACGAGTTTTCAATCTAGGAGAGGCACCACCTTCCCCTCACACCTACTCTATGCCGATACTGTTATTATCTTTGGCCAGGCCTCCAAAGCCAATTGCCGTACTCTACTTCGACTACTTCAAGACTATGCGACAGCTTCAGGCCAGCACTACAACCCAGAGAAGTCTCGGGTTTATTTCATTGAGAGCTTGACTTCTCGAGAGCGCAGTGGTTTTTTGGACATCCTAGGGATTTCGCCAGGTCAGATGCCATTCACTTACCTAGGTATCCCCCTTTTTTACGGTCCTCCTCATCGATCTCATTTGCAGGCCACCACCGACACCATCATCAGCAAGTTTGATCAGTGGACGGGCTCTTCCCTTTCCATGGCGGGTCGAGCTTGCTTTGTTCAGTCGATCATCCTCAGCTCTTTGACATACTCCATGATGATCTATCAGTGGCCTGTCTCGCTCATGGATCTGGTGGACTCTTGTAATGAGGAATTTCATATGGACTGGCAACATCCATGGTCGGGCTTCTTGCTTGGTGTCCTGGGATAGGGTATGCGCCCCGAAGGCAGAAGGCAGTCTTAGTCTCCGTTCGATCAGACAGGTGAACCTGACTTTCTTGAGGCGCCTCACTTAGACTATCCTCCACGGGTCATCCCGGTATCTGGACTGCATCCGTGATCACACTATTGACATGATGCATATGACTACCTGGAGGTATGTCTCTTCTTCTGTTATGCGAGGGGTGCGAAGCTATCTTCTGAATATTGTACAGACTTCGCGTGTGCTTATGGGAGAGGACTCTACAACTAATTTCTAGTTAGACAATTGGCTGGGTTATATTATTACTGAGCGGGTGGATTTTCCAGAGCACTTGTATCACTTATGTACTGCCACGATGGCGAACTACTGGCAGGATGGTCGATGGGTTTTCCATAGGAGCTTTTGCCAAGCCTTCTCTGACATCATCCAGGACATCAGACACTACCAGCTAGACCCTCAAGTAGTAACAGGACTGTCTAGACCCACGCAAGTGATGGCATTCTGACCTCTCGAGTCGCCTATGATTACCTCCGTCCCAGCCGCTTTCAGGTACGTTAGGGTTCTTGGATCTGGGATGAAGCCATTCCCCCGAGGGCGTGCTATTCTAGGAGCTCTTCCCACTACTGATGCCATGCTACATAGGGGATTCACCAGCCTGATTATGTGCTGCATATGTCTGGCTAACGCTAAGACCCTCGATCATTTGTTGGTTAGTTGTCCAATTGCTGCTGCCTTCTGGCAGTTCATCTTTGGTATTTTTGGAGTAGCATGGAGGCCTTTCTTGAGCCTCAACGAGCTGATCTCAGAGGGGATATGATAGAGGTTCAGCCCTCAGGTGGATCGACTATGGAGGGTGGCTATTATTTCTGCCTGCTGGCTTTTGTGGATGGAGTGCAATGCGCGCATTTTTAGTGACCAGCGGCGGAGCTTAGATACCCTGATTGTTCTGCTCCGTAGGATGGTCAGCGAGACAGTGATCTTTGACACAGGAAGGTGCTTCTCGTTGGAGCGTGAGCAATCACTAGTACAAGACCTCCGCATTGCACCGAGGCCAGGTCGGACTCCGCACATCATCGAGGTCACTTGGTGCTGCCCCCCTCGGGATTGGCTCAAGTGCAATACAGATGGTAGCTCATTGGGGGCCCCGGGACAGGGTCAATCTGTGGGGGTATTTCACACTAGTAGAGGATTCGTTAGGGGTTGTTTCAGCCAGAGCATCTATAGCTGTTTCGCTTTCGAGGCTAAGCTCTTTGCGGCTATCCTTGCGGTGAAGGCAGCACATGAGCGTGGATGGCATAGACTGTGGATCGAGACTGACTCCATGTATGTCCTCACCAGATTCCATACCCCACAGGCGGCAGTCCTTTAGAGATGGTGATCCCGCTGGCTCCATATGATACAGATCCGAGCACAGATGCTAATTCGCATCAAGTATATCTTCCGGGAGGGGAATTCTGTCGCGGATGCTCTGACACACCTCACAGAGGATACATCTTCCACATAACAGCGTTTTTGGGAGCGAGTCGACTCGATAGCGGTGGAGGAATGTGTCACGAACCCAATTGAATTGAGGTTCAGGATTGATAGAAATTGAGAAGGGTTAGAGAAGAAATTAAGAGTTAAGGGAGGATAGAAAAGAATAGAGAAGAGGGGAAACTCCAGAGAAAGGAACGAGAGAGAGAGAGAGAGGAGGGAGAAGGTAGAATATCAATATTGATGTAAAATGTGGATTATTCTCTACAATTTCCCTGGTCTACTACTTATAGCCTGGACTATTACATCATACTCATTTCTATTATTTACTATTCTCACTAAAGTCCTCGTATCGTGACAATACTCCCCCCTTTTAAGAACCTTGTCCTCAAGGTTGCAAGGGACATCAAAGTCGTAAAGTCGATCTTGCCAATCAACCACGTCTTCCCGTCTTGTCTCCTCTTGAATCCAGCTGCTTGGGGATCATCAAAGAGCTTGTAAAGCCACGACAAAAACACCATTTCGGCTACTCGATAGCTATGCAAATTTTTCACCAATTGAACTTTACCGAAGTGGTCCCAATCATCCAAAATGACACTAGTTAAACCTTCCTTGAGTGGAGTAGATGAATGACGAGACAGGGCTCCATAAGCAGATTTAGCTTTTTGGTAAATCTCTTTCTCAATCTGCTCTCTGTTTTTCTTCGTTAAACCAAATCGCTTCTTGATAGAATAAACTTGATTCAGATTTATAAGCTTTCCAATAACCCAAGGAAGATCAGAGTAATAGATATTCCAAGCAGAATTTCCATCACAGCCAATCCTTAGCTTATACGTGATTGCATCTTCCAGCCAGGTGTTAACCATTGCTTTGAATGATACCCATTCGGAAACCGAGTTAAACTCAGAATTCAAATCGACAATTCCATCTTCCTTCAAGCATTGGATAACCCCACCGTTCTCATTAGAAAAAGCCACGTAAGTACTAGATTCAACATACGGAATTTCATCTGAAGGGTAGAGTACAACTGCTTTGTCACCATGAAGTAGATGGTATAATAACTTGAGGTTGTTTGCTGCAAGTTGCTGCAGAACTTTCAGGCCCGCTGCTGTATGAATTACAGTAGGGGATGGACCAAAAAATTGCAGATTGACAACAACGAACCCATTTGTTACTATCACGAGCAACGATGCTTTTACTGTGGCAATTTCTAGTGTTGTGGCTTCCAAAAGAAGTAGAGTTTCTGCTGCCAGGGATTGCAGAATTGTAACCACAAGTGAAGCCCGTAAAAGCTCATCCAATGGTGAATTTGCACCTATAATTGATGTAGCATATAAGAAATCTTTATGGCAGAGAATCACTGCAACTTTTGGAATTGCAAGTGATAGCAGCAACTCTTTGAATAATAGCTGCAGGGGACAAACATAAGAGAAGGATCCTTCGAGTTGCATAGGAGCATCTACAAAAGTAATATCGATAGATGATTTGCAACCCATATCAACAATAACCACCAGTTTTCTGTAAATCGGAAAAGCATCCTTCAATTCCACCACTGTAATTTGATTCAAATCTTCCGCAACTTGACTCAAATCTGTGATATTCCAACAATGACCAAAACTTGCAAAACTTGATGATAAAGTTGCATAGATTTGTGATTCACGTTGTGGGATTGCTCCATTTATATCAGGTGGCTTGGATTTGACATCAAAAACCCACCTTTGAACTGCTATTACTGACTTGATGAATTGATTAGCCAATTTCCCAAAGATCATAGTTATGTAACCATTCCTGCTACCTTCTTTCGAAGGAAAGCACTGATCACCATCTTTATCAGTAGTTGGACTTAATTCAAGATCACTCGAGCTGAATAATCCAATTACTTGAGTAGACAATAACCCTGTATCAGAATCAGTACACAAGCACTCCCGGTCTACACTTTGATCAAAACCAAAATTAGTCCCCACGACCCAAAATTTAGCAACAATTTTATTAACCAATTTTCCCGGATCAAAAACCATTATCCCAATCAAGCCATCCTTTCCATTTCTAAGTAGGACTAAATTTGCAGCATCTTTTCCATTTCTAAGTGGGACTAAATTTGCAGCACTTATAACACTCTGAAGGTCAAGGTTAAGAACCTCACAATCAAAAACTTCATCAGTTGGTGCTCCGTTCCAAATTGAGTCATCAATCTTAGTTATCACTTCAGCATACAACTCACCTGCTTCAGCTTTGTCGAGATCAACAACTTTCACCTTCTTACCAAAATCAATATAATCTGAAGCAAACAACTCACATAAACCATCTGATGAACTGGACAACATCATCTCTGATTCAATTTCAATAATAGTCATACAATCGGAAACACATCCTTCTAAAGAAGAACAAGCGTCAAAAGTTCTACCACCTTCGATCATGCTTCTAGTCAATCCACCTTCATGGACTGGGTTAACTTCACTTTCTTTTCCTGCACTATCATTATCTTCCTCCTTATCAAAATCACCACTACTGGGAACTTCAACATTCTCCATTTGTTCATTCAACTCAAAATTTTGCTTAACCAAGTCACCAGATTCTCCATTCGAACCCACTTGATTTTCTCCTTCAAAATCCCATAAGTTTTCAACAACAGAACTTTCAACATCGTCAAGCTGCTCTTTATTCTCAAAATGCTCACACAAAGCGTCTGCAAACTCGTTCCAATAATCATCATAGTTGCCATCAAAAGACCACGACGTAGCCCACTCTTTTGCCTTACCGCCCAACAAATCCTCCACTAGACTAAACTGATAAATGTTCATAGATGGGTAAACATCGAAATACACTTCAATGCCGTTAATCCAATCTACCGGTTTAACACCCAAGAAGGAAGGAAGACTCGGAAAACCCATTCGAGACAAGAAAGAATTAACCTCATTTTGATGGATTTCCGTGACCCATTCATTCAAGAACTCCTCCAAGAACTCTTCCAGAGGCTCGTGATGTACTTCCTCCACTTCTTGACCAAATTCTTGATTTCTTGCGGTTCGCTGAACTGGACCCAAGTTGGCCTCATTTCGAGTTTGTTCCGCCAAACCCAAGTCGGTCTCCGTGACGGGTGAACTGTTTCTGCTCGCTTCCTTGAACCGTTCTTCAAATTTCCCAAGTTGCTCAAGAAATGATTTCCAGCGGTTATCCATTGAAGCTCTGATACCAATTGTCACGAACCCAATTGAATTGAGGTTCAGGATTGATAGAAATTGAGAAGGGTTAGAGAAGAAATTGAGAGTTAAGGGAGGATAGAAAAGAATAGAGAAGAGGGGAAACTCCAGAGAAAGGAACGAGAGAGAGAGAGGAGGGAGAAGGTAGAATATCAATATTGATGTAAAATGTGGATTATTCTCTACAATTTCCCTGGTCTACTACTTATAGCCTGGACTATTACATCATACTCATTTCTATTATTTACTATTCTCACTAAAGTCCTCGTATCGTGACAGAATGGGGAAGGAGATTGGTGGCGAGTCCAACTCGGGAGGGCCGTCAAGACGAGGGGGACCCAGGCTCTTCATCAAGGAGATGGTGATGCGGTACTTCAAATCCTACGCGGGGGAGCAGCGCGCCGGGCCTTTCCACAAGGTTCGGCTTCTCTTCCGTCCTCCTAGGGTTTCCACTGCCTAATTTCACTTTCGTAATTTTGTTGTGGATCTGTTTTGGGATTCTACGAGTTTATTAGGATTTTTGAATTTGTGTTTTCCGTTTGATTTCACTTTTCAGAGCTTCTCGGCGGTGGTGGGGCCCAACGGGAGCGGAAAGAGCAACGTGATTGGTGCAATGATTTAATAAGGTTTCCGAGCTTATCCACAACTCCACCAAGCACCAGAACCTCGACAGTGCCGGGGTCTCAGTCCACTTCCAGGAAATTGTTGACCTGGTGAGCATTGGAAGCATGAGAAATACAAGATAATGCGTAGTTCTGTTTAATTCGTAAGGTTTTTTTTCTGATTTTGATTTGATGGAACGACGACGGGGAATACGAGGTGGTGCCTGGGAGTGATTTTGTGGTTACCAGGGTGGCATTTCGGGATAACTCTTCCAAGTATTACATCGACAATCGTGGGAGTAATTTCACAGAGGTTACTAAGTTGCTTAAAGGGAAAGGGGTTGACCTTGACAACAACCGGTTTCTGATCCTTCAGGTTAGTTTCGATTTTGGTCAAGGGGTTGACCTTGACACAAGCTGTTTCTGATCCTTCAGGTTGGTTTCGATTTTAGTCATGGGGAAGCTGCTTTTTGTTGAGATTGCTGATATTTGTATGGCGGGTTGCTTTCTGTTTAGGGTGAAGTAGAGCAAATTTCATTGATGAAGCCTAAAGCTCAAGGGCCTCATGATGAAGGGTTTCTTGAGTACTTAGAGGACATTATTGGGACTAATAATTATGTAGAGAAAATTGAGGAGTCTTCCAAGGAATAAGTGTGCTTCGGTTTTTTAACCTGCTTTACTTTTACTTGTTATCTCTTCCGTTCATGAAGTGAAAATGGGACTAATAAACTTCATTTTTAGTGCACTGACGATTACCGATGCCTGGTCTAGATGCTTACCATAATTTTGGGTGAATTCGGAATCGTTGCTTAAGTGTTTTATTGTTTCAAACTGTCAATGAAATCCTGTTCAGTATTGTTTTAGTATGCATGAACATTTTATTTCAGTTTTACTAGTCTTTAACGTAAATGATTTCTGGAATGAAATTTACACTCTACTATCTTATATTTCTTTTGGTCATTTAGGCTCGAACCCTGAATGAGAAGAGATCTGGGGTTGTGCAGATGGTTAAGCCAGCTGAAAAAGAAAGAGATAGCTTGGAGGTTAGTATGTGGTGTCAAAATTTTTAGTGAGTTTTAGACTCCAGGTGTCTTACTTATTCCGGTGATCACTTCTTCTCTGAAACAGGGCGTGAAGAATGATGCTGAACCGTACATGTTGAAGGAGCTGTCCCTGTTGAAATGGCAAGATAAAGCCACAAAGTTGGCTTTTGAAGACGATAATTCCAAGATGTTGAATTGCAAACTAACTTGTTCAGCTTAGAAGAACATGTAAAGAATGAAAGGTTATCTTGAACTCCATACATGTTTTTCCATATAAATGAGTTGATGTGCAACTGTCTACATGTATTTTCTTCTGTCATCCATGCAGAGCTAAGATTCAAGAAAGTCATAAGACTCCGAAGGAGTTAGAGGATGTGCATAATAAATACATGAAAAGAGGTTTTGTCACGGCCCAAACTTAGATCGGTGACCGGCGCTAAACCACATAACAAAATATCTACGAGTATGCAGCAATCTAGCAAGTCTCAAATGTGACATACACAATCTTATCATATATCATACAAACTTGCGAAAGGTACAGTATATGCAAATATGGTACACAAACCCTCAACAAAATCCAAACAAATCTATCATAAAGTACGATAAGGACTATACATAACTGGATCTAACATTGGAAACCACTACGGAGCGTCTACGGATATACAAGGATAGCACAAGTCTGGAAACCTCAAAGAGTGGCCCTTGAACGAATAAGATGGACTCGAACCACAGACTCTAGAAATAAATGCTACGAAGGCACCTCGGAACTTAAGATAGATTAATAAGGGGTAAGTATCGGGAAACACTTAGTAAGAGGATAGAACATAACATATTAATTATGTTTGAGATATACGTGTCACAGAACTTAACCATGTTCGACATAACTAAACTCAAAATACATGATGACCATATGATGTACAAATTACCAACAACATCAATATAAACACATAATTTACATAGAGCCATAAATAGGTTTTGAAAGGCCCCTTCCTCTGACTGCCAAAGGATATCCAAATGGCCATAACAGATCTCTGCCACAAACAAAAGCTAGCTTACATATGCAAACTAGTGATATCCCCCAAACTACGAGCTCATAGACTAACATCTCCGGTCAGTACGGGAAAGCCTGTTTATTTTTCTCACAAAACACATAACAGATCAAACACATGATCGACAATCCAAAATCCATCTCATATGGACATATCAAACACATAAAATTAGCTCGAGCTAGCAATCTAGCCGACTGTTCACAAACCTCATATATATCTCAAATTGATCACCATATACCAAATGTAACACATATGCATAATTTCATATCATAACCAATAACTTATGCATGAGACACACATCAATCAAGATATGAAACACGCATATAACAAGCACAACCAACATATCATGGTCTATTCGCTTACTCAATGAAGATCCACCGAACACACTGATTCCTGAATCCTGTGCCTTTCACTTAAAGCCTTCAAAATAGTTCTTCTTTACCCACACACCTTGAGAAAACTCTGTATATGATCCCAAACCATAATAATGAGGCTAACCTCCAAATTCTCAAACCATAATTCTGTCAACTGTTCAAAATACGAATAACGACAAAAGTACAACCCGCCATCTAAAACTAATCAAACAAATCTAATCATCACAACTCCTTTCAATTCTTACTTTTTAACCAAGTATACAACATATATACAATCTGCCCAGAACTTATTCATGGTCAAAAAGGGCATCCAACAATCTGTTTTAACAATCAGAACATAAACCAAGAACAAGAGATGTCCAACCACTTCATCTTCAACAACCAATACATAGAACTCAATAATAGGCCATATCCATCTCAAATAACACTTTACATAACTTTCCTTGTATGTACTTGATATCTCAGAATCCATGTCTCAACTAAAACTTCCAAACAAATCACTTACCATGCCTTTATCTTCAACCTCTTCAATTTGAACACAGCTGACTAGTCCGAATCCCAACCAAGTCTTCAATAAAATTTATTGATCCAATTAGGGCAAATATGGTTAGAATGATTAGTGTCCTCTACAACATATCAAAATTTCATGGTCTGATTTGAAGTCTAAGTATGCTTACCAAACTCGTTTTCCTCAACCACTTCAACTGTGTGCTCCTTCAACGATGACCAGATTCAAAACCATTTTTCTGTCGATTCTATGATCCAATACCTTCGATAATATACTAAAAGAAATATCTTGAAGTCCTCTATAATCTCTCAAATTTTGGTGGTCCAGTTCAAAATCTAAGTCCACTTACCAAGTTAAGCTTCTTCCCATCGCTAACTGACCACCTCAGAAAATGTCTGTCTGTTCAAAATAGATTTCCCGATGATTCCTTGATTCAATCAACAAGCATTTGAAGGTTAGAAAGATCTCTTCATCCTCCACAACTTTCTCAACTACCACAAAGTCTGAAATTGAGAGGAATAGGGCTTACCAATTGATTCTTTGTCGAGCTATTTCTTTCTCTTTTTCAACCTTCTTTGCCTTCTCTCTTCTTCCTCTTTAGATTTCTTCACTCTTTCCTTTTTCTCTCTCTCTCCGAAAGCCAAAAACCCTAGAATCGCCTCATTCCACCGCGGACAGATGACGACAAGTTGACCGACACCACCATTCGAAATCAACTCGCCTCGTCCTCCCGATCATGGCCATACCATTCTCGGTGTCTGTCATGGTCCGGTGAGGCTGGTGGAGAAGATCTCCCTTCGGATGAGCTGAACCTCCCGTCGGCGAGATCTCCCTTTTCCGGCGATGACGAGACCCAAAAAAGGTATCGACGTGTTCAGAACAACAAGGGGAAACAGATTGGAGTCGATCTCCGGGTTCAAAATGGTCAGATTTGGCCGAAAATTGTTTTTGAATGATTCGAAAGAAAATTGGGAAAACAGGGTCGGGTTTATCAAAATTAGGGTGGCAAATATCCATTTTAGTCCTAATTAAACACGAAATTAAGCTTATAAAATCACTTACTTGTTGAAGCGATGTCCCGCAAAGTCCCGAAACATTATTGATGAGTCGCTCGTCAAAGCCCAATCATGAACGAATCGAATTAGTACTCGGATTTCACTATTGTACCTAAGCATTAATCTACCGAAACTGATAGTAACTAAACTGAAGTTTCGTTTCTGTGTGTAAATTCAGGGTGGCAAAAATCCAAATTGGTCCCAGGGATTTTGCTATTTATAAAAAAAATCATTCATGCTTGCATGGCAAGCAGGTGCCACTTAGCACCACGTGGCGCGACGTAGCTGGCCCCTTGCCATGCAAGCTCCCATATGGGATAGGCCTAACAATAACCGTAACGTGGATTGATTATTTCTTTTCAAAGTTCACCACAGTCGCTCCTATGATTCAAATATTAGGTAGAAAACAGAAAAATTAAGATTTGGTAAACACCTTTCTCTCTCTCCGGGGGAGAGCGCGGATGTGTTGTGAGTCATGGAGACGAGGATATTAATTTCAGTTTGGGTGTAGTTGACGTTATGTCATTCATGAAACGAGTTTGTTTTGTTGTATAATAGAAAGGGGAATAACCGAAGGAGGAGGACGACAAGAGTAGAGTTGTTGAAACAGAAAAATCTGAAAAAAGTTTCACGCATGTGCATTTTCCCACACACCTCTACATGTAACGTTCTTTCACCGTATGAAGAATCAAGGGGGCAAGAGATTAACTCGTAGTCCGCGGGTTTTTTTTTTGGTTGGACTTTCCAGTTACCTTGGCAGAATGGGGATATATTTATTTGCATCTCAGCAAATTCCCGGGACCTGCCTCGAACAGAATTAGTCAGCCCAGTTAAAAGCCCAATAAACGGGCTAGGCCGGATACCTGGGTATTCACCAAATAAAACAAGTGGAGTCCTTGAGAAGATATTTAATTTAAAATTTTTAATGTCTTTCGAAAAATTTGATTAATTCGGTCTAGATTAATCAGCTCAATGCCAGATATGAAATGGTATAAAATCATAAAAAATAATTAAATCCATAATTTGAATATTAAATAGTATAAGTTGAGTTAGTATTAGAGTTTTATAAATGCAAAAAATATTTATGAGATAACTTGTTAAAATATGATGAGATTATATTCAATTTCTACTCAAAATCTCACAAAATAGTTTTAAAAAAGTACAATTTTGTGGGGTCAGATGGGGTGGAAAGGAGGTCAAAGATCAAAGAGAGACAATGCCGCAACCACTCCAAGAGAGCACAAGAGAGGAGGTTCTCTTCGGGCGGGAGATAGGCCATGTCCCCAACTCTAGATGTAGGTTGTCCTCTGAGTAGAGGAGGAGGAGAAGGAGAAGTTGAAGGACAAGACCAAGTGAAAGGTTAGCCACTCTGAGTGAAGGAGGTAGTGCTCTCCAGAGAAGGGGACTTGTCCGTTGTACTTGTTGGAAATAATTGAATGAGCCCAAGTCTATTGAGACCCAAAAGCCCAAAGTCAATGAGAATGTGGTGTACCACATTGGTTAGTGCAAGAGAAATTTTCTTGTTTATAAGGAGTTTCAAATCTTGACTATCAAATGAGTTGACTATTATCATAGTTGACTTTTTATTGACTACGAGGATGGTGCGTAGCACTATTCAGTTATGCACATGGGCACGGGCATATAATGATGTGAAGCACTATCCAGGCATGGGCGTGGGATCAAACTTAGGACTGGGACTGGGCACGGGCTCGAAGCTGGGAGTGGGTGCTTGGGTGCATTGAGGTGCACTTTGCACATCGCGAGGAGCCTTTAAGTCTTTTGGAAATTTTCTGAGATGTCTAAAATCCCAAAGGGGTGCGAGGAGGCTGGATAAGGATCCAGAGGCTATCCAAAGAGACCCGACCACCCAGATAGGCAGATTGTCAATGGACATGTCCTATCGGAGGGACTGCCCCTTGTCCTAGTCTAGCCTATAAATAGGCATGTCTCCCTGCCATAATTTCCATCTTAGCATTCGATAGCACTTATTAGCATCGTTTGTCTTCTTTTCTTCCCCTGTTCTACACACTAAAAAGTTAGTCCAAAAGTTCTAAGTATATAAGGGTTTGCCTGAAAGTTTTAAGAGTCATATGCAATAATCTTAGAAATGTCTGAACACTTGTTGTATCTTGGGATGATTACCCTAGCCTGTACGTATTGAAATATATTAGACAATCTCGTCTTATTGAGAAAGTGTCTGACAGTTGCCTCGACTGTGCTCGATCCTAATCAAGTATACTAATATCCAACGACCAACAATCATAAGACGAGATCGTACTTAAATATGGCTTCATCAAGCATTGTGCTAGCAGTTCTGAGAAATGTCCACACTGAAAGGATAGCGAAGTTCAATGGTTACGAATTCAAAAAGTGGTAGTAGAAGATGACATTCTATCTGACCATGCTCAACTTGGTCTGGTTCTTAAAAGAGGAAGCATCGAAGTTCAATGCTCTCGAAGCGTGGAGTCATAGTGACTTCTTGTGTTATAGTTATCCTGAATAGATTAGACGATACGCTCTATATTATCTACTCAAGTACACAAGACTGCTAAGGAGCTGTGGAGTTTACTTGAGAAGAAGTACAAGACAGAGGATGCCAAGATGAAGAAATTCATCGTCGAGCAGTTCCTTGACTTCAAGATAGTGGACTCTAAGAATATTATCAACCAATTACAAGAATTGCAGCTGATCTTTCATGAGATACAAGCCAAAGGGATGTAACTCAGAGAGTCCTTCTAAGTGCTTATAATGATTGAGAAGCTCTCCCTGCTTTGGAAGAACTTCAAGAGCTACTTCAAGCATAAGGGGAGGATATAAGCCTAGAAGACCTTATTGTGAGGCTTTGGATTGCGGAAGACAATAAATAATTGAATAAGTCCAAGCCCAAAGAGGCCCAAAAACCCAAATCCAAGTGTTAAATTAAGGGAAGTATGTACCACATTGTTTAATGCAATAGAAATTTCCTTGTTTATAAGGAGCTTCAAATCTTGGCTACCAAATGACTTGACTACTACTACAATTGACTTTCTATTGACTACAAAGACGGTGCGTAGCACTATCTGAGTACGAGCACAGGCACAGGGTGGGTGCTTAGGTGCATTGGATGCACTTGGCACTTTGCACGCTCGCCACGTCACGAGGAGCTTGAGGAGCTTTAAGTCTTTTGAAAATTTTTAGAGATGTCTATAATCCAGATGACAAGATGCGAGGGCCAATGGCTAGACAACTAACGTGTGACATATGGTGGACAATGCAGTCTATCGAAGGACAGTCTTTCTGACTAAAATTATTCGAATTCACAATTTAATGTGCTAAAAAATTATGTGTGAATTTAGAAAATGAAAAAGTGAAATGTCCTTCATTGATCCGTACACCTACAAAGCTGGTTGATGAGTTTAATGCTAGGATTGCCTTACCGCATCACATCCATTTTTTATCAGTTAATATATTTATAATTTACCCGTGGCCTAGTAGCCCAGCGGTATAAGGATGTGTTGAGTTGATAAAGGATGTGTTGAGTTGATAGAGTTCTAAGGTTCAAATCTTGGCTTAAACATATTTTGTAATAGAATAGGATTAGAATAAGATCTCAAAAAAATATATTTATAATTTATTGTGTTATTAACATCACAATCGTCTCAAGATTTTTTCCTTTCGAAATTTGTGACCGAAAAAAACATAATAAACAAAATAATGTTGCCAGAGGAAAATTCATATCTTAGTACTCCCATCTCATCTACAAGCATATATATATACATATATATATCATATATGTATATATATATGATATATATATATCATATATATATATATGATATATATATATATCATATATATCCCGAAGCACAACTTTCACCCAAAGGCACTGGAAATCCATCACCTTCGTGCGATGGGGCTCCTCCTTTTGGACACACGGGACAACCACCATGCCAATCCACTACGACACCCCCACAAGGTGGGAAAAAAATCCGAACAAACATAGGTGCTGTCAATGCGACCTCGAGCCCTGCTATCACTCCTACCCAGGACCAACAGGAGGTACCTAAGAGCCAACTCCCCCTCCCAGAGGAGAGACGCTGCAAGATATCTTTTAAAGACGCTGCTGAGATGCACTTAATGAGCACCGACAGCCAATATTTCAACCAAACTCAAGT
>SOPF01026312.1:24363-46234 GCA_012979155.1 Hypericum perforatum | reverse complement strand
AGGTGTATTACATGTCATATCTTGGAGTTGTATACATCACTTTACAAGTATCGTAAATTTCCCTCGATCATCGATATACCCTTCTCCAGTTGAATGTATAATGAATGATATATGTATGTACTTAATTTATCAAGTCCCAAATTATACGCATCGTCCGTATTTAGATGAACATTATCAGAATTTTGCAATTCTGCATTCTAATGTTCAAGTACTGATTCATTAGTTTACACGTGTGTTTCTGCAAGAGTTTCCTCCGGCTAGCAAGCTAGACCAAACAATATACGGGAACCAGACGAGCATCAAACGAGAAAACACGTCGAAGGAAACATGAACAGTCTCACCGTAGACGAAGCTATTAGAACAAACAGGCTGTTTATACTGAACCATCACGACGGATTGATACCGTACCTTGGGCGGATAAACTCGACATCCACGAAGACGTATGCCACCCGAACAATACTGTTGCTGAGAGACGATGGAATGCTCATGCCTTTGGCGATCGAGTTGAGCTTAACTCATCCGCAAGGCGACAAGCACGGTGCAGTTAGCAGAGTGTTCACATCAGCAGATTGTGGCATAGAGAGTTCCGTGTGGCAGCTCGCCAAGGCCTATGTGGCTGTAAATGACTCCGGATACCATCAGCTCGTTAGCCACTGGTTGAATACTCATGCTGTGATCGAGCCATTCGTCATTGCCACACACCCAAATCTAAGTGTTCTTCACCCGATTTACAAGCTCTTGCACCCTCATTTCCGCGATACGCTGCACATCAACGCCTTGGCAAGGCAAATTCTCATTAGTGTTGTAGGAACTATTGGAGAATACCGTCTTCCCGGCGAGATACGCAATGGAGATGTCAACTGTCTTTTACAAGGACTGGATCTTCACTGACCAAGCTCTTCCTGTTGATTTGCTCAAGAGGCAAGCCCCACAAATTCAGACCCCATAATTCAAACTCTGTCCTAATGTTTGGCCTAATCATGATTCTTCTACTGCTAACATTATAGAGGAGTTGCAGTTGAGGACCCGACACAGCCACACGGCCTCAGACTCTTGATCGAAGACTACCCTTATGCTGTCGACAGGCTCAAAATTTGGTCGGTGATCGAAATATTTGTCAAGGAATATTGCTCGTTCTACTATCCATCCGACGACATTGTCCTAAACGATGACAAGCTCCAGTCCTGGTGGGCAGAAATCCGCAATGTAGGCCATGGAGACAAGAAACATAAACCCTGGTGGCCTTAGATGTTGAAGATATTCTTAAAGGAGTTGAAAATATTGTTTGAAAGCTACAAAGATAAAATTTGTCTCAAGGTAGAGTGTTATTTTTGGGTGATCTAAATTTCTAGCGACCACTAGCTTCAAGACTACTTCTCGGACCCAGCGACCGCTAGCTCTGAGTTTGCCTCACATACCTAGCAATTGCTGGACTGTCATGATTCTTTTTAATCCGTAATTAGGGTTAGGGTTACTTAGCTACCACTATATATATGATCTTTGTGAGTCTTATGACACAAGTCGATGACAATTTGTGTGTTGAAAATATAGATTATAATGCTTCTCCATTATAGTGATACTCCCTGCCATCGTGTACCCGTGGTGTTTTCCTGTTTGGGTTTTCCATGTACATCTTGTGTCTCGTTCTTTATTGCTTTTACAGATTGTTCCCTTCAATCCATATTAATAGTCGTTGTACTCTCTACCCTCTACGATGATCCACCCCTTTCTTCTCTTTATTGACACATTCTTTGTTCGACGATTACCTCTCCTCTTATGCAACTCCTATAAAAGATCTGCTCTATCTACTAATAGATGACCTTCAGGCAGGTTGGGCTGACTATTGCGCCATGACTTCTTTCATCGACATTGGCCAAATCAAGTACATCAAGAAGGATTTATTAAAATATGGAGTAAGCTAGTTCCAATTTTTGTCAGGGGGAGGAGGAGGTTGACTCTGATCTCATTTGCTTCATCTCGGCTATAGACTTAATGATTTATTATATTAAGCTCTAACTATTTTTCAAAAATATTTGACCTTGGAGCCCGAGCTTTTGTACTACTAGTAGAAGTGTTTGTCAAATATGGGGAGTCCCACTCCAAGTTTGGTCATACTCTTTCATCGAGTAGTTGTCTACCCCTCTTAGGGATGTTATTACCATCTATGATGTCACAACTCGAAGGATCCCTTTTGATGCAGCTTTTATCTTTATCTCCTCTTCTTTTTTGGATAGAATTTATAAGAATTTTAATAGAATTTTAGTGGGAATATTGGCAATGAATCCTATTTAATTTGAATCGAGGAGTTGGACATTGGTATTGATGATATTTGCCTTATTTTTTTTTGTTGAATTTTGATTGCAGAGATGGTGATATGAGAGGTTATTCTTCGAGTTATGGGGTTTTTGTTCTATCCTTATCTTTGCACATTCATGTTGATGTCTGAAAGCAAAACATTCATAGCTGATCTCAATGTTGAACTTCTATCCTCTAAGCCTTCCATGACTGATCTTGTTGTCAAAGAGCATCTTGCTTCTTTAGCTAAGCGGGCTATTGAGGTTGCCTCACTTGACGCTGACTTGGATTATAGGCAGGGACATCATTCTAATGTAGTTTCCTTGCTCGCTATCATGCCTATCCAGCCGTTTGCCAATGCTTCTTCTAATATTGTCCAGCTACTACCAACTGATGTTGTAGGGTCTAAATTGTTGGGAAAATGTTGGAAATTTTAGTATGCAATACACAAGATTTTAGATCTGAGTAGCATATGAGACGTTGTACTTAGGACTATTTCACCCGTAGATATAGACTGCCAATATTAAATAGACTCTTCCAAGATTTACTTGGGATACTTATAACTAACAAGAACGATAAGATAGAGAATAACAAGGAAGGGTAGTTAAATATGATTTTTCTCATCTCATCTCTTCACTTTTACTTTTTTTCATCATGCCAACAACCATGAACTTATAAAGTAGAAAATTATTAAAATATATTTAAAACTTTTACATAAATTCACATAATGGTTGACGCAGCTTAGATGCGTGTTACTCAAGTTGGTTTCAAATTCACTCAACCCTCACCCTCACAATTTGATCATCATAATTGATAGCTTAATTTGGTACGTCTCGATCAAATGGAATACTCGGATTATATTGTCACGAAGATAAAAACTTGTGAATCTCAACAATTGCCGTTGATCAAACACAAATGGTCCTAAATTTTAGGACGGCCAGCTAGGGCAAATTAAAACTCAACACTTAGGGACGCACCCTCACACGGTCGCACCGTACAAACTTGGAAACTTTGTCACAGTTTTGGAAATTCTTCATCATACATTATTCGTCCAACTAGTTACAACTTAAGGTAGGCGTGGAATTAGGCCACATTCAATTCGGCCGTTCCATCTTTAACCTTCCTCATCATGGCAAGTTATTTCTTGCCTTATTAGCTCCCAAACGTGCAAATTCAAAAGGTACAGCATGATTACATTTATGGAAGATAAAATCATAAATGTAGGGCACGATCCATGCAACTCCATGCAGAGGTCCACACGTGATCTTGAACTCCTGTCTGAATGAGGCAACTTCCGAGAAAAGAAACTTCCCAAATAAGTAACACAAGTTCAAGTATTACAAAGCAAGCACGGAGTGGAATTTGTAAGACATTCCTACATCATCCTCACATCCTTGGAATTCTAATTATCCCGAGCAGCTAGCTTTGATGGTAATGGGAAAGCATCAAAATAAGGTGTCAAATCAGCAATGTTGAAGGTGTTGGAGATGCCATACTCCTCTGGAAGATCAACCTTCTATGCATTGTCACTGATTCTTCTTAGGATCTTGAAAGGATCATGCTTCCTAGCTTGCAATTTTCCTCCCATGTTGGCTGGCATTCTTTCTTTTCTAAAGTGCACCATCACTTGCTCTCTTGGTTGAAATATTTGAACTCTCCTATGCGCATCAACTCTTGCTTTCTCCTTGGCATAAGTTGAAGTCAGCCTGCTCCTTATGGCTTCAAGTATCTCTTTGGCATGCTCGGAAAACTCCAAAGCTGAAGTGTTGGCTTTGCTTGGCCTTGGAAGCTCAGCTACATCAACAAGCAAGTTAGGAACTTTGGTATAATCCAAAGAAAAAGGAGAGTGACCCATAGACCTTTGCACCACGCCATTGTAGGCAAACTCCGTAATTGGTAAGGCAAGATCCCATTGCCTCTTCTTGTCATGACAAAGGCTACGAAGCAAACTTCCAAGAGTGCGGTTGGTTGCTTCAGTTTGGCCGTCTGTTTGGGGATGCACAGTGGAGCTATACTAAATTGTAGCATCAAAGATGATCCATAAGGTCTTCCAAAAGGTGGCAATAAACTTCACATCATGATCAAAAGTAATACTCTTTGGCACACTATGAAGTTTCACCACTTCCTTGAAGAACAAGCGAGCAATCACACGAGCATCCGAGGTCTTCTTATAAGGTATGAAATGCGCCATCTTGCTCAACCTGTCAACAACAACAAATATGGAGTCTATACCACCTGGAGTTCGTGGCAATCCCAAAATGAAGTCTATGCTCAAGTCTTCCCAAATTTCTTGTAGAACAGGCAATGGCATGTACAAACCAGTATTGTGCACTCCTCCATTGGTTTCTTGGCACATATGAAAATGTTTCACCAATCTCGCAACTTCTTTTGTCATGTTGGGTCAAAAGAAATATTTACTAAGAGCAGCCAAGGTCTTATCATGACCTAAATGTGCCGCGAAGCCACTGCCATGCAATTCCCATAATAAATGCTCACGTAGTGAAGTTCGGGGAATACAAAGTTGGTTACCTCTCATAAGAAAGCCATCATGCACGTGGAATTCTCCATCACCCTTTGATGTGATCTCGGCAGGAGAAATACAATTATACGGATCTATTGTTGCTTAGGATGAAGTAAACTTCAAACCCACGAACTGAACCAGCAAGAACCTCGGCAAAAGAGCCTCAACCCGAGCCAAAAGCAATCTGAGAACCTTAGTCCAAGTTGAATCACGCCATAAAAAAGGATGGAAGACTTGTTTAATAAGTGAAAATAAAGTTCAAGCTAAACGACACACAAGCTTAGGCAAGAACAAGAAGAGTTATCAAAACTCGCTAAGTCAGAGACTTATAATATTCAGAATGAATTCATGTATTGGGGTCCCCTAAAACACACGACCTAAACCTTTATTGATAGGCTACAAAAGTCTCACTTATTCCTAAATAAAAGAACTCCTAAAAAGGAACTACATATTCTGGCCACAACTTGCATTCCTAAAAAGTAGGAATCTTCGCTGAAATAAGAAAACTAAATAAGAACAGAATCTAAACATAATATTTAAGCAATATGCACGTCCAAAATAAGATGCTACACGTCCTAAACAAGAAGATCTTCTCTTGTGCATGCATCCAGATTAGTACGCCCTCTTCAAGCTTCCAATTTAGCTTCAAACTCTCCAAAACGAAATCTGAGAGCAAATAACTTCCTAAACAGCTTCAAGAACGTGAATGGGCTTCCCTTGGGCTTCTTGGACGTCTTTAGACTTGCAAAAACTTATATAGGCTTCATGGACACGTCCTTGGACTTGCACAAACTTGCTTGAAACTTCTTGGCCTATCAGATTCATATCATTCCCCTCCTCTTGAAAGGGATTTGTCCTCAAATCCTTGCATACACCATGCATTCTCGGATGAATCATATTGCTGGAACAAGGATTAATCTTTGAACTTCGTGGATGTACTTGATATCTCCCACTCCAACTGAATAAATACTTTGAGCATAAAAAGTAGGATGTCATCTCCAATCGGGAAGCCAAGAACATACTTGTTCGCACAAACCTTTCTTTAAACCTCAGATTATTCCACAGGTTGAGCAATGTTGAGCCTCCAACATAATCATACTTGTCAACTCCTAAGAAGTCAATATGATCAACACGTTCAATAACGAAATCTGGAGATACATATGATATGGGCTGAATCTCTTCCTTGTCATTTGCCAAAACAAGTTCTTCATGTTCACCAATAATAGTAACAAGGTGCCTCCTCATGTGATCAACTTCCATAACTTCTGATTCGTCAAACAAATCTCTCAAGTAAAGAAGTGACATGTCATGTTCATCAATAGTAGTAATCATGCTCTTCCTCATATTGACAACTTCCATAACTTCTGATTCATCAAACAAATCTCTTAAGTAGAGGAGTGACATATCATGCTCATGAAAACACTCTCCATCAAATAAATCAATGGAAACTTCACCAAACTCCTCCCATGTCAAAACATCTTCAACAATCTGATCAGAACAACATACCTTCTCCTCAACTTTGGACTTAGCTTGAAGGATGTTCTTATGTCGTGCTTCATCAACTTTCTTTAAATACAAGTCAATTCCTCTAGCCAAATCAGCTTTAAGTTCCTCCCAACGATCATCTCCTCTTCGCCTTGCCTCTATAGGTTTGCGATCAATCCTCAATCTTCTAATGTTCATTGTGAACTCCGCATCCTCATCATAATCAGTCTCATCTCCACTTGTCCTCCTCATAGGTAGTACTATCCTCCTTGGGACAAATCTTTTTCTCATCACCACTTTCATCTCCTCCCATGTAGCTATAAGATGTTCTCCATTACGCCTCCTACTTGTGACAAGTTGATCCCACCAAGTTATAGCATAATAAGTAAACTCACTCATAGCTAGCTTTACCTTCTTTGCCTCAGAATAATTATGGCAATCAAACACGAACTCAATCTTCCTCTCCTATTCAAGGTATGCCTCCAGATCAGATCGACCTGCAAAAGAAGGAATTTTAAGCTTAATGCATCCTAAGCTTTCTTCTCTTCTTTGTCTTGCTTCCTTAGGTGGGTGGTTGACTCTTGCTCTCCTAAGTCCCCTTGTAGAGTCCATGTCTTCCTCTTGAAAAGGATCAGATTCCTCTTCACTTTCTTCTTCAATAGGTGCTCTTCCTCTTCGTGCTTGAAGTTTGCCTCGTGGTGGTTGAGTATTGTAAGAATTCTCTATTAGACTTTGTGCATCATAATCTCCCAACTTTCTGCGTGAGTATTTGTAGGACATGATCTTGCACATTTTTTAATTTTTTTTGTTTTTTTTCTCCTCTTTTTTTTCAACTCAAAATATAAAAGTAACAAAGTAAAAACTTAAACTAAAGGATAGATAGCCTAAACAACAAGCCGTAGCTCTGATACCAAATGATGTGATCTCTGCAGGAGAAACACAATTATACGGATCTATTATTGCTTAGGATGAAGTAGACTTCAAACCCACAAACTGAACCAACAAGAACCTCGGTAAAAGAGCCTCAACCCGAGCCAAGAGCAATCTGAGAACCTTAGTCCAAGTCAAATCACGCCACAAACAAGGATGGAAGACTTGTTTGATAAGTGAAAATAAAGTTCAAGCTAAACGACACACAAGCTTAGGCAAGAACAATAAGAGTTATCAAAACTCACTAAGTCAGAGACTTATAATATTCAGAATGAATTCATGTATTGGGGTCCCCTAAAACACACGACCTAAACCTTTATTTATAGGCTACAAAAGTCTCACTTATTCCTAAATAAAAGAACTCCTAAAAAGGAACTACATATTCTGGCCAAAACTTGCATTTCTAAAAAGTAGGAATCTTGGCTGGAATAAGAAAACTAAATAAGAACAGAATCTAAACATAATATTTAAGCAATATGCACGTCCAAAATAAGATGCTACACGTCCTAAACAAGAAGATCTTCTCTTGTGCATGCATCCAGATTAGTACGCCCTCTTCAAGCTTCCAATTTAGCTTCAAACTCTCCAAAATGAAATCTGAGAGCAAATAACTTCCTAAACAGCTTCAAGAATGTGAACGGGCTTCCCTTGGGCTTCTTGGACGTCTTTAGACTTGCAACAACTTATATATGCTTCATGGACACGTCCTTGGACTTGTACAAACTTGCTTGAAACTTCTTGGCCTATCAGATTCATATCATTACCCTTTCCACCCTTGCACTTGTTCCATATGTCTCCAAAGTCCACGTCATCTTCATACATCTCTCGGAGTTCATCAAAAGAAGTCACACGACCTCGCCATTCTGTTAGGAGTGCTACCCTCCTAATAAGAGCATCCGCAACCACATTCTGTGTCCTGCTCTTGTGCATGATCTTGAATGGGAATTTCTGAAGGTACGTGGTCCATCTTGCATGCATTTGGCTTGTGAACTTGGACTAATCGTGAAGATACTTCAAGGCATGATGGTCAGAGTAGAGAACAAATTCCTTGCCAATGAGGTAATGTTCCCAAGTCTTCAATGCACGAAAAAGAGCATAAAACTCCTTCTCATAAGTTATCCAAGTCTGACAATGCTCACTTAACTTCTCGCTGAAATAAACAATGGGATGTTTTTCTTGTGAAAGCATGGCCCCAATTCCTACTCCAGAGGCATCCACATGTACTTCAAAAATTGTGCCAAAGTTAGGTAATGCTAGCACGGTGGTTGAGCTCAGTTTCTCCTTCAACTCGTTAAAAGCATCATCCACCTCTTTACTCCATTCAAAAACAACTTCTTTCTTGGTCAATGATGTCAATGGAGAAGGAATCTCACTGAACCCCTTGATGAACTACCTATAGAAAGCTGCAAGGCCAAGGAAACTTCGGACTTGAGACACATTTTTTGGCCTTGGCCAATTCCGAATCACCTCCACTATATTTTGGTCCACTTGAATTCCATCTTCACTAATGATGAATCTAAGAAATATGAGCTTCTTCTGCCAGAATATGCACTTCTTCAAGTTTGCACTAAACCCATTCTCACGTAGTGCAATAAAAACTTTCTTCAAATGCTCAACATGCTCCAACTCTGATCGACTATACACCAATATGTCATCGAAGTAGACAACCACGAACTTGTCTAAAAATGGTTTCAACACTTGGTGCATCAATCTCATAATCGTACTTGGAGTATTTGTGAGTCTGAATAGCATTACAAGCCACTCAAACAAGCCATCACACATCTTAAATGCGGGCTTCCACTCATCTCTCGGTCTGATTCTTATCTGAGGATACCCGCTCTTTAGATCAATCTTGGAAAAGATCTTTGATCCGCTCAGATTGTCTAACATATCATTGAGTCTTAGTATTGGAAATCTGTAGACAATTGTGATCTTGTTGATGGCTCAGCTATCCACACACATTCGTCATGTGCCATCCTTCTTTGACACCAAGAAGGCAGGAACACCACATAGACTTAAACTTTCATGAATGAAGCCCTTGTCCAAAAGTTCTTGCACTTGATCTCTAAAGATCTGATTCTCCATGAGACTGAGGTGGTAATGAGGCAGATTTGGGAGCGTAGACCCTGGGATCAAATCAATCCTATATTGGATGTTGCAAAGAGGAGGTAGCCTCTTTGGCAAGTCTTCCGAGACCACCTCTAGAAATTCTTACAAAATATCCAACACCGGCTTAGGGAGGTCATCCTCACACCATTCCATATCTGGATCTCCCTCCTCCACCACCATAACGTGACATTCACCCATCTCCTCAATGGATCTCTTTAAGGCTTTCTCCGAAGTTATCATAGTAACAAGCTGCATGGCACTGTTACATTGAACTTTTACGTGCTTCGGTTTACTTGGCAACAAAGTAAAGCATTCTCCACCCTTCTTTAACTCATAGGTGTTCTCCTCATCCTTATAAATCACTTTGTTATCGTACTCCCACGGTATTCCCAATGAGATGTTGCACACGTCCATCTCTAATACGTCGCATTCAACTTTGTCCAAGTATTTGCCAATTGAGATAGGAATTGTGCACTTTGAGTTAACCTTGATGTCTCCACCAGTACGGATCCATCCAATGGAATATGAGAAGGGTGTAGTATGGTCTTGAGGCTAAGTTTCTCTATGGTGGTGCGACTAACAAAGTTTTCTTGGCTGCCACCATCTATGATCACCTGGCACACTTTACTTCTCACATAGCATTTTGTGCAAAACAAGTTATTTCGTTGGGACTCATTCTTCTTGGCAGCGGTCATCACAAGATTTCTCAACACCTCACAATACTCTTCCTCCTCTTCTGAAGTCTCTCACTCCTCATCTCCACTCTCTTCCACTGGAGCACAAAGATAAGCCCATGAAGTCTCTTCCTCCTCATCTTCAATTTCACACAATTGAGTGAATTTACGCTTAGGGCAATCACTGGACTTGTGACCATACTCATTGCACTTGAAGCAATGTAGGCTAAAAGTTGTCACGGATGCCTTGCCTTTAACTAGAACAACTTCAGGTATGGGCTTCTTTGGAAGTGTTCTTAAATCAGTTGCTTGTGTGACACCCTTCTTATTTCCTCCTCTTAATGATTGTCCGGGGCCCAAAAAGCGAGTTAGGGTTGATTTCTTCTTTTTCAAGGCAGACCCTATCTTCCTTGCTTTCGAACAGGCATCATTTAAATAGAGAAAAGTATCAAACTCCATTTGGCTCTTGATCTCAAAGCTGAAACTCTCGATGTAACGAGCAATCATTTGATCCTTGTTCTCCTCCACATCATTCCTTGTAGCCAATCTCATAAACTCAGATGTGTACTCTTCAACACTCCTACTTCTTTGAGTGTATGTCAAAAATTGAGAGTAAAGGGTTTGATGATAATCAACGGGTAAAAACCTGTCTCGGAGGGCTTGCTCCATTGTTGACCAATCACGGATGGCTCTTTCTCCTCTCCTCCTCTTAGACTCTTATTCTTTCCTCCACTAAACTACTGCTCCTGACTCTAGCTTGAAGACCACGTACTTGACCTTTTACTCCTCGGTCAAGTCCATGCAATCAAAGTACTTCTCAATCGAATCAAGCCAGTTCAAGAAACCTTCTACATCAACATCCACATAAAACTTCTTTATATTCATCTTAAAAGGTCGATCTACCCTTTTATAATAATCATCTTCGCATTCTTCCTCTCTATAAACTTCTCTATGAGGTGCACTACCTACATCTCCACGTCCACCAACTCTTCTACCTCATCCCCTCACTCCTCGGCCTCCTCTCCTCACATATAAAGTAGCATCTGAATCCACATCCTCTTCATCCTCTTGGTTGTTATGTACCTCAGGTGGAGGGAGTTGCCCTATGGGTGCTTGCACCGCAAGGTTTGCAAGTTGCATGCGGATCTCCAAAATGGCAGTCTCCAAGTTGGCAAATCTTTGGTGCATATCCGGATTCTAGTTGTCAATAGGGTCGACCATAGTGCTCAACTTTTGGTGGTGCTAGGTAGTTAGACGAGACTTGAATCAGGTGATCCAAAGTCCTGTAGATCGGCTCATGGATGGGGTTCTCTCACAACTCATTGTGATTATAATGTTCGCTCACTCTCAACCTAGAAATTGAGATGATCTCAACTCTAGCTTTGATACCACTTGACGCAGCTTAGATGCGTGTTACTCAAGTTGGTTTCAAATTCACTCAACCCTCACCCTCACACTTTGATCATCACAATTGATAACTTAATTTGGTATGTCTCGATCAAATGGAATACTCGGATTGTATTATCACAAAGATAAAAACTTGTGAATCTAAACAACTGCCATCGATCAAACACAAGGGGTCCTAAATTTTAGGATAGCCAGCTAGGGCAAATTAGAACTCAACACTCAGGGACACACCCTTACACGGTCGCACCGTACAAACTTGGACACTTTGTCTCAGTTTTGGAAATTCTTCATCATGCATTATTTTTCCAGCTGGTTACAACTTAAGGTAGGTGTGGAATTGGGCCACATTCAATTCGGCCATTCCATCTTTAACCTTCCTCATCATGGCAAGTTATTTCTTGCCTTATTAGCTCCCAAACGTGCGAATTCAAAAGGTCCAGCATGATTACATTTATGGAAGAAAATAATGGAAGATAAAATCATAAATGTAGGGCACGGTCCATGCAACTCCATGCAGAGGTTCACACGTGATCTTGAACTCCTGTCCGAATGAGGCAACTTCCGAGAAAAGAAATTTCCTGAATAAGTAACACAAGTTCAACGTATTACAAAGCAAGCACGGAGTGGCATTTGCAAGATGTTCCTACGTCAATGGTAAATTAAAAATGATTATAAATACGACCATTATAATAATTTATTTTGATTAAAAATAGGGCAAATTACCCTCTAGCCCCTGTACTTAACATAATTCTCCTATCGGATCCCTCTTTTATCATAAATGAGTAATTCATCCCTGTTTTATGAGAAAATATTTGTCTGGGGTCCCCACCAATCAAATCAGCCTCTTTTTTTATTTTTTTTGACATGTGAAATGACTTTTTTATCCTTCATAAAAAGACAAAATAGTCATTATTTTTATCTTTTTGTGAAAGGGCAAAATAGTCATTTTACATGTTAAAAAAATGAAAAAGGGTTAATTACCCTCAGGTCCCTGAACTATTAACGATTTTGTAATAGGGTCCCTGCTTAATTTGAATAAGTTATAAGACCCCCGCTTTATAACGTAATATTGATATAAGGTCCCCGATCACCGGAACCCTAAATTTTCTCCGGCGGGGAGTCATTCGAAAAGACTAAAGTACCCCTCTATCAAAACTTAAGTCAACGAGATAAAAAAATGTGTTTCACTAGGTTATAAAATATAACCCCTTCCAATAGTTGCCCAACCTTAATTTTGAAACCACTCTCTCCCTCTCCTCAGATCCTCTTCTCTGATTCTCTTCTTGTATGCCGATTGAAGTATGGTCGAAGTGGGAGGTCGACGCTAGGGTTGGGTCGAACTAGATTAAAGTTTCGCTTTGGATGTGGGAGGTCGGGGGCTAAAGTGTGGTCAGGTCAAAGCTGGTCGGGTTAAATCTGAAGGTCATGTCCAAGCTGAAGATCGTATCCAAGCTGGTCGGCTCAAAGCTGAAGGTCGTGTCCAAGCTGAAGGTCATGTCAAAGCTGGTCGGCTCGAAGCTGAAGGTCGTGTCCAAGCTGAAGTCGTGTCCAAGCTGAAGGTCGTGTCCAAGCTGAAAGTCGGGTCGAAGCTGGAGGTAAAAAATTCAAGGCTCGAGTTGTGCTAGATTGAAGTTTTGGACGAGTCGAAGCTAGAATTTTGTCAAATCTGGAGGTTAGGTCGAAGTGTGCTTGGGTGATTTGAATATGTCGTCTTCTAACGTGTCGTATGAGTTTGAGGATGATGCACGCTACATGAACATTCAATGTCAATGTGGTATTCGTGCTCTGGTTAAAATTTCTGAATCGGAAAAAAACAATGGGAGGTTGTACTATGCTTGTGAGAAGAAAGCTTGTAAGTGGATTGGATGGTGTGTGTCGCGTAATCGGTCTACACGCTGTGGTACAAGGAACGAAGATGAACGATTGCTTACTCATCATGTAAGAAGAGCAGATGGTGATCAATTTGCCAAAGAACTAAGGATGTTGAAGGATTTGGTGAAACAGCTTTCAAAGAACAACTTGGCTTTACTTGAAAAATTGGTAGTTGTGTTAGTTATTTGTAATGTGTTTATGTTTTTCCAGTTGATGTTTAGCAAATGAACCTCGATTTATGTTAATAAAGTTTGTCATGGACTTATGTTATCACTTTCTCAACCTTGACACTTGTTCAAGACAAAAGATTGCAATAAATAAAGACTAGAATAAACAAAGACAACAAAGAAAAGTCTAAGGCTGAACCGATCATCCTAAGGCTGAATATCCAAACAGCCTTCAAAACATGAACATAACAAGCTGTCATAGGTCTTTAGGACATGTTCAACAACAAACAAACACAACCTCAAATATGAGAGCAAGTCTGACTATCCAAAACACAATTTAGGACCAAGAACATGAGCAAATTAATCTAGCTAAGTAGATCCAGCTCCACGACCCCGAGCTCCACGACCTCGAGCTCCTCGACCATGACTTCCTCGTCCCCTTCGAGTTCTAGACTTTGGAGTTCCCAGACCTTGACTTGCAGAAGCTGTAGGATTTGTGCTTGTTGAAGCACCTGGATGACCACTAGTTGATGCCTCAAAATGGAAGGAAGTTTCAGTTTGAGATGCCATTGGTGAAGGCTGTGGTCCCGAGCTCCCATGTGCTGGTCCAGCTTGCATACCACTTTTTCCACCTTTTCCACCTTTTCCCCTCATGCGCTGCACAAACACCAACATTAAGTAACAAGAGTTCAAAAAAGGACAGCCCACAAACCACATTTTTAATTCAACAATTATAATCTTACCACAGGTCTTTTTCCTTTGTCTTGGGGGGGTGCACATGATCTTTTATTGTGGCCCAGCTTCCCATATATGGTACACTTTGAAGTATTGGCTCTCTGGGACGATGGACCCTCACCCTCTTGTTGTCTTTTATTTTTTTTCAGTCGTCCAGCTCATCTTGTCAATATAGGTAGAATATACCTAGGTAGACTATTTCCCGGATCTAGATCTGCATCTAGAAAAGCATAGACTCCAATCTCGTAGGTCTTCTTCCACATAGACACTTTCAAGTAGTCATGGACATACTCTGCAACATCACCTCCTACTGAGATAATACAAGCAACGATATGGATACAAGGGACACCACTGAGCTGCCAAACATAACAAGTACAGGTTCGTGTTCTTTCCAGTTTAACCACAAACCTTTTATCTTCATACATTACTTCAAACTCCATGTTCCTTGCTTGTGAAATCTTGCACTATCGACAAGAATTACTCAACCTTCTTAACTCCTTGTGCACTTTAGGAGCAACAGAATATGTACACTTTGCAACCTTTTCAAACTTCTTATGACCCATAGTCATCAACTTCTGTCTCAACTTGTCGAGAAGATCAACAATAGGCAGTTCTCTCACATCAAGTATCCACTTATTGAATGACTCAACTAAGTTGTTAGTAACATCCATACATTTGACATAATCATCGAATGCAAACCTGGTCCATTTCTCAAGAGGAATTCTGTCCAACCATTCATCTGGAGTCAACGTGGCAGATCCAAATTTCCTTGGTGCAATTTTCTTCATTTTCAACAAAGCCTTGGCCCTATTGAACTCTGATCTTGTAGTTGCATACACCATCTGCCAAAAGGACGACTCTAGAGTTTCCTCCCCCCTGAATGCAGCCATCAAGTTTGCACATATATGCTTAGCACATCTCCTAACCCTCATATTAGAAAAAGCTTCCTCGATCTGATCTCCTAGACCCTGGAATCAAAAAGCATAAACAACATGGATTAGTACAACTCTAGAAGCATACAAAGCTAGTAGACTATAAAAGATTACCTTTAGCCCATCACTCATAATGGTAAGGGCCTTGCCACTTGCATGATATCCTAAAGTTGAAGCAAGTAGATTCATAAACCAGGTCCAATTATCTCCATTTTCTTTATCCATAATAGCCCAGGCAACAGGTAGTATTGAGTTGTCCGCATCTAGAGTGATAGCAGCGAGTAAAACACCTCTAAATGGACCCTTTAGATGACAGCCATCAACTCCTAAGAAGGGCCTACATCCTTGCTCAAAACCATGCTTTAGAGCAAATAAGCAAATGAACAACCGTTTGAATATGATTGGGTCATCTGGGTTGGATCGTGGCTGCCCTTCTAACTGCACAATAGATCCAGGGTTATACATAGCTAGAAGCTCAGTGTATATATGCAACTTGGCATAAGAATCTTTGTGCGACCCATGTTTATTTGATCTCGCCAGCGCCTTAGCTTTCCACAACTTCCATGAGGTTGGATTCACACCCCATGCTTCCAGCGATGCCCGAAGAGTCGTATTATCCAAGTTTGGATTAGCATCCAAAAGATACTTAATCTGTCGTGCAATCCACTTTGGCGTTGCCCAGTAAGTTCCTCCATCTCGTATACATATATGTTCATCTTGAAGTGTCTTAATCATGAAGCTTCTTTGACCTTGTAGTGCCGAGGCATGAATCCTCCAAGGACACTGTCCGTTTGCCCTAATACAAGCTGCTGTGATCCACCTCTTGTCATTCTTTATAAACTTGATATTATAACCACCCTTAATGATATAGTCCTTCAACGCATTCCTAAAAGCCTCATGATCAGTGAATGCATGCCCGACTTGGAAGATAATTTCCTCACCTTGTCTATAATGGAACCAGGTCCCTTTATAGTCCATAATGGGGTCCATCTTTATTTTGCTCTTCGTGACCCTAGTACGTGGAACTACCTCTTCTCCACTGTCGCTAGAATGCACCTCTGGATCACTATAGTTAACGGATGAAAAATCTGAGCTTTCTTCTCCACCTTCAGGGCCTTGAACATTCTGATTTTCTTCCATGTTTACATCACACAGCCCATGACTCCCTCAATCTCTTCCTCCTCTAGCATAAAACTGTCATCCCCCTCAGTGCTCTCACTTTCCTCAACTCCTACATCACCATGATTCCCTTCATCTACACCACCTGAACCATGAACATCATCCTCCTCCCTACCAACATCATCATCTACAACTTCACCACCTGCACCCCAACCTGGATAGCTCAATTGCCCACCATAATTTTCTACATAATCCTCTGGAAGATCCCCATATTGATCACCCCCTGCATCTTCTTCAACTCCAGCATTCTGCCAATCTCCAAATTGCTCTTCAGAATCATCAAAGTCACTCTCATTCTGTGAATCTCCATATGCATACATATATTCAGAACTATCTGTCAAGTCCTCTTCACTACCATTTTGCTCATCACTAGAGTACATATTACCATCTCCACTACAATCCATTTCTACATCTCCTTCTGAGTCTTCACCCGAACTAAGCTCAATCACGAAATCAGGGTGAAGATGCTTGTCCTCACCCTTCCAAGTCAGCCTCCGAATATGTTCAATGAAGATGACTATTACTTCATGATCCTTATAGTACTCAAACATCCACACAACATCAGGATCACTAGCAATTAATCTCCCATATTCTACTCTATACTTGCAAACAGATGACGGCATTCCAAAAGCCATATAAGCATGGTGCTTCAACAATGGGTACGTATAGTAGTCTGGGTCCACATTATCATAGATTTCTGACTCTCCTTGAAGGACAAACTCTAAAGAATGAAGCCATGAAGCCATAATCCACTACCTTGAATTTAAGCATACGAAATTATTCAAAAACAGGATACATGCAATTTAGGGTTTTAATTAAATATAGGCCTCATGCAAAGTGAATAGCTTACCGTGCAGAGTTGGGGTTCGCCCTAAACAGGCTTGGCTCGTATTGGCTTGGGTTCGTGAAGTCTTCAATTCGTGGATGCTTGGCTTCGTGGATGCTTGGGTTTGTGGAGGCTGGGCTCTTCACAACTAGGTTCCTTCGTCACTGGGTTCCTTCGTCACTGGGTTCCTTAAGGGTTTGTGAGGCTGGGTTCTTCGTGCTAGGGTTCGCCATTGCCGAAATTGCCACGGCGGTTGAAGGGGGTTGAACGGAGTGGGAGTGAGTCGAAGGGAGGGGGCTTTTTTCAGAAAGGTAAAGGTAAGTTGCAACCGAGTGAAATATGTTTTTTTTATCTCGTTGACTTAAGTTTTGACAGAAGGGTACTTTAGTCTTTTCGAATGACTCCTCGCCGGAGAAAATTTAGGGTTCCGGTGACCGGGACCTTATATCAATATTATGTTATAAAGCGGGGGTCTTATAACTTATTCAAATTAAGCAGGGACCCTATTACAAAATCGTCAATAGTTCAGGGACCTCAGGATAATTAACCCAATGAAAAAAATATGTTCTGAAGTCAACCAGGGACCCAAGACAAATATTTTTCAAAATACAGGGATGACTAAATTGTTTATGAGAAAGAAAGGACCTGATAGGAGAATTCGATCAAGACCAGGGACTAGAGGGTAATTTGCCCTTAAAAATATTAAACTTTTGAAATAGCATAATTTTCAACATAAAGTTATTGGTTCCTTATCATCTTCTATTGCGATAACTTGGCTTTGCTAGTTTCCCTTGGTGGTGCCCGACCACCATTTTGCATCCTCTCAATGTCTCTTTTGGTTTGGATGTACTAGTTTCAAAATTGTTTGATGATGCCGCTATGGATGCTTGGTTTTTGGAAGTTCTTGATAGTGTGGGTACTTCTAGATTGGTGGACAAGTTTCAATCTCTTGATGTTGCTATGTCAACTTTAGCCATGCCTATTGACATTGCATTAGTGTTTAAAAAGGCTTCCAATTGTAGTTTGATTTAGTTGACATCAACTCGTCCGAGTTGCTACATTCAAAATCTCACTTACAAAGCTGATACTCTCAAACTAGTCCTATTGTAGTTTGAAAAGATTTTGTCTCTGCATCTTTGTCTGAGCTAAGCATCATTATTTACAAGTTTGGAGATGCACGATGAGGTTCTTCTTAAGGAGTTTTTGTTAAGGCACGACACTTCGTGACTCTCTTTGGTTTCTCTTGGGACAAAGACTCCTCAATTCTCTAAGTGATTAAGGTGCTATCTTGTATTTTTATTCATACTATTATGGGAAAATGTAATAAGGTGTCAAGGATGATCTCTTGACGGCTTGGAGGCTCGCCTCAAGGTTGGCTTCAACAAAAATAAGTGACCAAACGACCATCACTATTTAACAAGCTAAACTACTTTAACCAGGTTCTACTGCCCGACCTACTAACCAAGCACTAATGCCCAGCTTAAGAACTACAAATAAAAACTTTGAGCTTGATAAAAGATTTGTGTGGTTGATGTTGGATCCTCTTCTGCCTTCCTCGAGCATCCCTTATATAGGCGAAGGTCTTCATCTTCTCCTTGCATCCAAACTCCATCTTTTGCTTATATTCAGACTCCATCTTTTGCTTATACTCGGACTCTCCTAATGCCTATCTTTGGGAATGTTTATCCTTATCTTGTACTGCACCACCCTTATTGCCTAATTTACCAAACTTATCTCTTCTTGTTAATTCAGAGCCCGAGTTTATCTCCTTTAACAGTGTGTAGTCTCATAGTTCTTCCAACACCTTGGCTAACTCTTCGCACCTTCTTGAGGCATGTAGACTCTTTGAACCTCCTAAGGCAGTAGTCTCTTGGCACTTCTCCCAAGCAAGGTAGACTTTTGTATCCTCTTGAGGTGAAGTAAGCTCTTCGCACCCCTTTAAGACAAGATAGTCTCTTTAAGGCTAAGTAAGCCATTTACGCCTGCTTAAGGCTCTTTACACCCTTCTAAGTTGAAATAAGCCTCCAGCACCTCCCTTAGGTAAAATAAGCTCTCAACACCTTCCTTGGGCGAGGTAAGCTATTTTCATTCCCTTAGGCAATGTAAGCCTTTAACACCTCTCCTGTGCGAGGTAAGCCTCTAACACCTTCCTTAGGCAAGGTAAGCTCTTAACATCTCCCCTAGGCGAGGTAGGCTATTTTCACTCCCTTAGGCGTGGTAAGCCTTTAACACCTCCCCTGGGCAAGGTAAGCCTCTAATACCTCTCTTAGGCAAGGTAAGCTCTTAACACCTCCCCTAGGCCAAGTAAGCTCTTCACACTATCCTTAAGCGAGGTAAGCTCTTGACACCTCCTTTAAGCAAGGTAAGCTCTTTGCACCTTCTCTCACGGAAGACAAAATGGATCTTCATACCCCTCCTTCTGAAAGGCAAAATGGATCTTACACCCCTCCTTCCGAAAGGCAAAGTGGGTCTTCACACCCCTCCTTCCAAAAGGCAAAGTGGACCTTCACACTCCTTCTTCCGAAAAGTAAAGTGGGTCTTCACACCCCTCCTTTAGAAAGGCAAAGTGGGTCTAAGTGAACTCACCCTTCCAAAAGCCATGCTTTAAGGAGCCACCAACTCCTTATGGAAGGCAAAATATCTTCTTTAGTCACTCTTGGAAGGCAAAGCACTTCGGAAAGTCACTTCCCTCTTCCTTAAAGGCCATACACGAACCCCCTTGCAAAGGGGCAAAATATTCACTTTGGTCACCCTTGTGAGGCAAAGTGCTTATGGAAGTCACAACCCCTCCTCTTTAAGCCATGCACATGAAATCCCCCACAAGAGGGTATAATTTCCTTTTGGTCACTCTTGGGAGGTAAAGTGCTTATGGAAGTTACTTCTCTCCCTTCCTTTAAGTCATGCGTGGGACCCCTCACTACAAGGAGGTAAAGTTTCCACTTTGGTCACTTAAGAGAAACAAAGTGCTTCATGAAGTCACTTTCTCCCTTCTCTTTAAGTCACATGCACATGTTCCCCCTTTGGAAGACAAAACTCCACTTTAGTCACCTTGGGAAGGTAAAGTAATTCATGAAGTCACTTGCACCTTTCTTTAGGTCACCTTATGAAGGCAAAGTTTTCACTTAGTACCTTCCACAAAGACAAATGCTTCAAGAAGTACTAAAAGTGATCACTCTCAAAAGGTGAAATTACCATAACACCACCATGCGAAGACAAATATTATTTTCGTTTCCAACACATACTTTTTGCTTAAACAATGTTCTAGTAAATTATTTGAGTAAAAAGTCTAGCTTAGGTTTGTTATTGGAGGATCCAACTGTTGTCCATAAAAAAATCTGATTTTGTCTGCTTTAAGCGAGGAATAAATCTAGATGTAAAATTATCTTTTTTGTTCTTTTGTCCTGTTTTATACCTTTTAAATTTGGTGGGCCTTTTCCTTTTTCAATTTTTTAAGAATACCTTAAAGGTTGTTCTTAAAGAAAGGAATAACTTAAAGGGTTACTCTTTAATATTTTTCAGCTTTAATGTAATCTAAATCTTCGTTGGGTCCGATACCTTACATGCCATAGAAGACAACAGTGTGATTCCAATTTCAATAACACAAAAGGCTAGTTATTCGTTGCTCGATTTCATTAATCTGTATTTTAAATGTAAGTTCGAACTCAAAATCACAAATCAAATTAAAAGAATTTTAAGTTAATCTAGATATTTCTCATCATATGGTACAAGTTAGATGACAGGAATAACAAGTAAACATAGTAAGAAAAGCGAACAAAATAAACAATAACAGAAATAGAGTCCTCTACTTTGGGAGATCCTTGTACAGTTTCTAGTATGGACCGTCATCCAACTTATAGCCTATTAATTTTTTATGAGGTTTAGAGCCTACCAGTTGTTCTGACCAAAATAGATTTCACTCCTATGCCAATAATGCTTCAATTATTCTCTTGATCTGTGCTCAATGCATTAATTAATTAAACAATTACTGTGTCTGCTTACCAAAGGCACATCATCCCACATTCCAACTTTAAGATTGGCCAGCAACCAATAAGAGTAAATATTTTTTCCAGAAAATATACGATAGATCACGTAAATTAATTAATTAATGATCATTTTGGTCTAATCAAATGTACTATAGTATAGTGGGTAGATTTTGGCTGTCGTATTATACAACGTCATTAAACAAATTAGTGGGTATAATATGTGTTTGGTATCGGAGATGGAACACTCCAACAAGGAAAAAAACAAGTTGAGAGCAAACATACGGAATAATACACATAAAAAGCCAATCCCAATCCAGCAATACACACATGCCAATTAAAATACGGTATCAATATCACATGTACAATTCACAAAAACCCATATCCTACGTCCAATCGCACTATCCTTGTAAAGAAAGGTTTCTTGCCAGTTGGCACCATTCAATTCTTTAGTTGAATCTCGTCCTGTAATTATAATTTTTCCCCTGACGAAATGCCACCAGCCAACCATCTATTAATTGCCAACTTGAATATTAAACGCAAAGAACGACTAGCAAAATTAGCAACACAATTATTTCAGCTTAATTAAAATTATTTAGAATAGAGTGATATTAAATATTTAATGAGAGAATTTTACTGATATAATAGGACAATTGTTTACAAACTTAATCTAGTCTAGAATGATCACAATTCAATTTCAAATTCCAAAAAATATTATTCTCAATTAATGCTTCCAAACCCAACAAAACACAAATCACG
>SOPF01026312.1:0-24353 GCA_012979155.1 Hypericum perforatum | reverse complement strand
CAAACAATATACGGGAACCAGACGAGCATCATAACGAGAAAACACGTTGAAGGAAACATGAACGGCCTCACCGTAGACGAAGCTATCAGAACAAACAGGCTGTTTATACTGAACCATCACGACGGATTGATACCGTACCTTGGGCGGATAAACTCGACATCCACGAAGACGTACGCCACCCGGACGATACTGTTGCTGAGAGATGACGGAATGCTCATGCCTTTGGCGATCGAGTTGAGCTTAACTCATCCGCAAGGCGACAAGCACGGTGCAGTTAGCAGAGTGTTCACACCAGCAGACTGTGGCATAGAGGGTTCCGTGTGGCAGCTCGCCAAGGCCTATGTCGCTGTAAATGACTCCGGATATCATCAGCTCGTTAGCCACTGGTTGAATACTCACGCTGTGATCGAGCCATTCGTCATTGCCACACACCGAAATCTAAGTGTTCTTCACCCGATTTACAAGCTCCTGCACCCTCATTTCCGCGATACGATGCACATCAATGCCTTGGCAAGGCAAATTCTCATTAGTGCTGGAGGGCTATTGGAGAGTACCGTCTTCCCGGCGAGATACGCAATGGAGATGTCAGCTGTTTTTTACAAGGACTGGATCTTCACTGACCAAGCTCTTCCTGTTGATTTGCTCAAGAGGCAAGCCCCACAAATTCAGACCCCATAATTCCAACTCTTTCCTATTATTTGGCCTGATCTTGATTCTTCTGCTGCTAACATTTCAGAGGAGTTGCAGTTGAGGACCCGACGCAGCCACACGGCCTCAGACTCCTGATCAAAGACTACCCTTATGCTGTCGACGGGCTCGAAATCTGGTCGGCGATCGAAACATGGGTCGAGGAATATTGCTCGTTCTACTATCCATCCGACGACATTGTCCTAAACGACAACGAGCTCCAGTCCTGGTGGGCAGAAATCCGCAATGTAGGCCACGGAGACAAGAAACACGAACCCTGGTGGCCTCGGATGGTTACCAAGGCAGACCTGACACAAACTTGCACGATCATAATATGGACAGCCTCGGCCCTCCATGCGGCTGTCAACTTCGGACAGTACCCGTATGCAGGGTACAACCCAAACCGCCCCACATTAAGCCGAAGGTTTATGCCCGAGCCAGGCACCATTGAGTACGTCGAGCTCGCGACAAATCCGGACGTCGCGTATCTCAGGACAATCACGCCTCAGCTGCAGACTCTCCTCGGAGTGTCACTCATTGAGATCTTGTCGAGGCATTCGTCCGACGAGGTGTACCTCGGACAGCGAGAGAGTTCCGAGTGGACCACGGACGACGAGCCGCTAGCAGCATTCGACAGGTTTGGGAAGAGGCTGATGGAGATTGAGAAGAGGATAGTTGAAATGAACAACGACCCGAGGTGGAAGAACCGGGTCGGTCCTGTAAAGGTCCCGTACACGTTGTTGTATCCGAATACCTCGGACTTGTCCAAGGAAAGTGGACTCACTGGCAGGGGGATTCCTAACAGTGTCTCCATTTAGCAACTCTGTTAGGGTATTAGTTGCGATTTTGTCGGTAATACGATGACTAACCAATTAACACGACATAGCGTGAAGCAAATCGAGTTGCATTGCATCTCTCTTTCTTACTTGTGATCGACCTGACAATCAATAATTCAAATCTTATCACTTGGTTCTTATAAACATCGCATAGCTTAAAATATTGGAGACACGCTTCTCGGACAAGGGAGATTAAAGTTGTTGTACGGATGCCAATCCTTTATGCATACTTTTTCAATCAAATCAGAAACCGGAGACAATGTCAAACTGGAGCTAACTTTTCATGTGACGTGCTTATGGGAGCTTGCTTCGAGTTAAACAGTTCAAGAATGAATCATGTGGTTCGGCTCAGATACAGCGATCAACTCGACGTATACATCTCGACGAAAGCTGTTCCGCATTCTTGGCCAAGCTTTTGTGTCAACCACAGTAGGGAACCTCTGCTTGCTTAGTTTTTATCTTCATATAGCAAGTTACAACACAAAAAGTTTTTTTTTTTTTTTATGGAATCAACACAAAAAGTTTGAAGATAGTGATACACTATACTGCAACAAGAACAGCCTTGGGTCTACCATGCTGAGGATTTCCTTATGGACAAGACAATCAAGAGGGAAGGATGGTTACGTGGAAAATCTAGATAGAAAATCAACCAAAAATATAAAAAAGAAAGAAGAAGATCAAGGTTTGAGTTTGATTGGATTGTGGGCCAGAGCCTAAAGGGATGATGGGCTAGATTTATCTTTTTTATTATTAAGAATTGGCCATGGGCCTTTTCATTTAGTTACTTAATTTTGTAAAGCCCATTGGTGGCGTTTAGCTAGGTCACTTCTACTTCAGAACAATTAGAGAGAAGTGAAGCTTTTTTTTTTTGGTGAAAAAGGAGGGGGAAAGCCCCTATATATTAAGGAAAATGGCCCATAACAAGCTACTCGGTCCAAGATCCCCTCTCGGCCTCTTGTGAGGTTGCGACCGCCGGCCTCGTCAAACCCCTACCACAGTAAACCCGGTGGGAAAAACCTATGGTAGGGGAAGAGTACCTCGGGGTGGGAATTCCCCCCCTTGACGTTTGGGATATCGCGTTGGTTGACCTTGCACTGTTAACTAGTACATCATTCGTTCTCTCTACATCGTAAACACTTATTGACCTAGGGAATGCAACGTCGCTTATGTCGTCAAGTAGGATCTGCCTGAGAGGAGGAGGAGGCTCGGATAACACATGACATCCCAGTGGAAGAGAGAAACCCATGTTGGCCAAGTAATCGGCACACCTATTGGCTTCCCTATAAACGTGCATGACTTGCACCCCTTCCTGTAGTTCCTGTAGGATCAGTTTCAGGAGAGTATTCGGGGTGTCCCTTGTTGTGGTGCGCTTAGTTAGGTAGCCTGCCACAACCTGCGAGTCCGTCTCGATGATGATCTTGTGGAAACCGAGTTATCGAGCACATTGGAGGCCATATAGTACTCCCCACAATTCCGCCTCTACGCTGGAACACTGTCCGATATTACTACTATAACCACCCTTCCAATTTCCTAGGTTGTCCCTGAAGAGACCGCCAGCTGTTGCTAGGTTGGTAGAAGCGCGCATGGCTCCATCCGTGTTAAGCTTTATCCAGCTGCCCGACGGTCTCTCCCATCCGATGAGCATTTCTTTCTGGGTAGGTCTTGTGTTCAATCTATTCATGGTTGTGATGTTGTCTTCGATCAACTGTTTCCTGTTGGATATGGTCCACCACAAGTTGGGGGGTCTCTGTACATTCTCCTCCCAAACACACTTATTTTGCCATTCCCAGATTACATTTATGGCGACGATAAATGTGGTAATCCAATTGCCGCGCGCGGTGAGGTTTAGCTGGAACCAGTCGCCGAGCTCCAGAGAGTAAAAATCAGAAGTGTTAACTCCTGACCCTGCAAGAAGTTTGGTCCAGATGGGCCTGACCTTATTGCAATCTCGTAGAGCATGGAGCGGAGTCTTGTCTGTCCTCGAGCAGCAGGGGCATAACCCGTTCTGTGTCATATGGCGGTGTTTCCTTACTGCATTTGTTAGGAGGCGTCCATGGATTGCAAGCCAAGCGACCCGCTTCAGATGTTGGGGGCCATTCCAACTCCATAGAACTTCCCACATTTTGGTTCCATTGCTATTTGGCCTTGGCTGTAGTAGACTGTAAGCTGTGCGTGTGCTAAATTTCCCATCTGGGGTTTCCGCCCAATAGCACCTGTCCGAGCCACCATCAGGTCTGGGCACTGGGGTCCCTGCAAGACGAGATAAAATAGCATTAGGTAAATAGTTCTTGAGTAGATCCCAATCCCAGGTTTGGTCTCCCTGGACAGCCTCGCACACGGATAGCTTTGCCAAAGAATCTGGAATTGGGCCAACTATCGCATCTCGAATACTTCCCAAATTGCCTAGCCAAGCGTCATCCCAAAAGTTTATTGTTGTTCCATTTCCCACTTTCCATTTGATGCCTCGGAGCATGGTTGGCCACAACAAGGCTATGGCCTTCCAGAGGGGGAAGTGTGAACTTTTGCTCGATATGGTTGGCATGTTCACATCCTGTTTGATGTATTTTCCCCAAAGCACCTGTGACCAGAGGGCCGTGCGGTCCGTCAAAATTCCCCAAGCCAGTTTCATCAATAGAGCTGTATTCTGATCTCGGAGTTTTTTGAAACCCAAGCCGCCCGTAAAACGCGGTTGGCACACCCTATCCCATGCTACAAGGTGAGGCTTCCGTTGTGTAGTCGAGTCTCCCCAGATGAAGCTCCTTTGTGCTTTCTCAATTTCCTCGCAAAGGCCGACCGGGAGTTTAGTCGACTGCATAGCATAAGAAGGTAGGGCTCCGATTACCACTTGTGCGAGTGTAGATCTTCCCATGAACGAGAGTTGATCGACGCACCAACCGTGTAGCCGGCCCTGTACTTTCTCCAAGATGTATGAGTATGTTTGTTTGACCATTCTGTCATGTAACAATGGCATCCCCAAATACTTCCCTAGATTTGAGGTCAAGGAAAATCCAAGTGTTCGTGCCATCTCCTTGGCAAGGGAACGGGTGACGTTCTTTGACACATAAAGTCGTGTCTTTGGTTTGCTCACTTGCTGTCCTGAACTCGCACAAAACTCAGCCATCACCATATTTATAACCTCTGCTTGGTCTAAAGTAGCCTCCGCGAATAGGATGAGGTCATCCGCAAAGAAGAGGTGGGAGAGTTTTGGCCCATTGCGAGATAGTTTGATAGGTTTCCATCTGCCCTTTTCCACACTCCGCTCAATCAGGTGTCCAAGTCTCTCCAAACACAATACGAAGATGTAGGGGGAGAGGGGGTCACCTTGTCTAATTCCCCTCGAGGGAGTAAAGGGTGGTGTTATTTCACCATTCCAAATAACTTGCATTGACGTGGTGCTGATGCATTTAAGGATCAAGTCCACCATCGCATCAGGGATGTTTAACAGATTGAGTGTTTCCCGAATAAAGGGCCAGCTGATGCGGTCATAAGCTTTAGCGAGATCAACCTTGATGGCCATGAGGCCTTTCCCTGTACGACGCGATTTCATCGTGTGAATGGCCTCCTGTGCAATGACGATGTTCCCTGTAATACAGCGTCCTGGAACAAAGCTGTTTTGGTTTTGAGAGACCCATTGTGGCATGTGCTCGCGGAGACGGTTGGCAAGAATTTTGGTTATCGCCTTCAAAGGTACGTTACATAGACTTATCGGTCTAAAGTCCTGTGGCGTCTTCGGGCAATCCATCTTCGGAATCATAATAATAGCCGTTTGATTAACTGTCTTCGGTGATTGATTCCCCTCAAACACTTGCTGAATAAATTGGGTAAGCGATGCCTTGACAATGCTCCAGTTCTTCTGGAAGAAGAAGGCGTGTAGTCCATTGGGCCCGGGTGCCTTGAGAGGTCCTATCGCGAATATAGCCTGTCGAATCTCTTCCTCTGTTGGGACTTTTTGAAGCTCGCACTTTTCCTCAGCCGTGATCTGGTAAAAGCGGTTTGGCCAAGGAGTGTTAGGTAGAGGGTCTTCGTTCGCAGAGAACAGTTTCGACAGGTAATCTATAAGGATTCCCTTGATGCTTTCCGAATCTGTAGTCCAGTTACCGTTGGACGTTTGTAGGGCCTCAATGCGGTTCTTCTTCCTACGGACTAAGGTTGAGGCATGAAAGAATTTCGTATTCCGATCGCCTTGAGTGATGTAATCTTTGCGTGCTTTTTGAGCCCAGACCATTTCCTCTTGGACTAAGGTATCTTCTAATTCCCGTCGAAGCTTCTTCTCAAGTTTCCATAGAAATGGGTTTGGTTTGATCTCAAGAGCCTTTTGGATTCCTCCTAGCCTCTTGATAAGTCTTGATTTGCGTTGAGGGATCATGCCAAAAGTCTCCCGATTCCAGTACTTAACTTTCTCAATGAAGCAATGGCAGGTTTCTAGGAACGGTCCATGAGTGCTCCAGTTGTCACGGACAAAGTCTTGGAAACGTGGATCGGCCTGCCAGGCTGCCTGAAATCTAAAGAGTCATCTTCTTGGGGAGAGGTTCATAGTCGGTTTCAGCTGTATGAGAAGTGGGGTATGGTCAGATTTCCAATGCGGGAGATGGATCACCCTAGCCTCCAGAAACTGACACCGCCACTCCATATTCGCCAGACCACGGTCAAGTCGTTCGTGTACCCTTCCACGAACCCAGGTGAACTTAGCTCCGATGAAGCCCAGGTCTAACAGTTTACAGTCCTCAATCCATTTTTTGAACCTCAGATGCTTCGAGCCTCTTAGCGGAGCTCCTCCCAGCTTCCCGTCAATCGCAAGAAATATGTTGAAATCACCGGCCACAAGCCAAGGGTGCGTCATCGCATTTGCAATCTGATTAAGGTCAGCCTAGAGTGATTCCCGAATCTGTTCCCTTGGATGGCCATAAATTGCGGTAAAGTACCAATCAGGGTTGTGGTGATCTCCCACCGCTATGTGTATGAATTGTTGTTCGATCCTCAGGATGGAGATAGGGGTAGATCTTTCCCTCCAAAGGACCCAGATGCCTCCTGAATGTCCCATCATTGGTGCCTGCATGACGTTAGAGAATTTTAGTGAACGGGCCAGAAGGTTGGCACGGCTTCCTGATATCCAAGTTTCTAAGAGAACAAGGATATCCGGATTGTGTTGGCGGACAAGTTCTTTTATCACTGCTTTAAATTTGGAGCTAGCAGCTCCTTGACAGTTCCAAATCAATAGATCCATAAGAAAACAATAAGAGAGAACTCAGAGAAAATAAGGACGAGACAGCCACAAACAAAGAGGAGAAGAGGTTAGGAGGACTCCCTGTTGGTGCCTCCTTCAATTTCCGCATTAGGCTTGCCTACGGTATTTTCATCACCAATCAGCATGTTGGTTCGCTCATCATCTTGTTTCCCCCCTTCTGTCGTTACCTGCCCTTTAGTTGAAGATTCCGCAGGTCCCTCCAACTCCATAGGATCCGGAGGTTTCTTGGATGGAGAGTTCAGTGATGAGTGGAGTCGGGGGTCAGCTCCCACATCCCAGAAGGGTGCGTGGTGTTCTGGGGCTTTTCCAGTGTTCTTTACCATGGACTGGGCGCGCTCTCTACTTGGTGGGTTCTCGGTGTGCTTTGCTTTAAGACTCTTCTCGTCCCCTTTTTGATTCCTCCTTGTACTATCAGCCCCCTCTCTGGGTTGGTCTCGTGCAATAGCCGGAGAAGGTTGGGCCTTGACTCCCTGTGCTTGATTCTTGCTTAATGGGCTTTGAGATATTGGTTGTGTGTTGGCTCCTTTTGGTGTCTTCCTTTTGTCTTTCGTGACCTGGGCTTTGGCCTGAGGTATGGTGTTGGTCTTTTTTGTAGGCCCATTTGTTAACTTTGTCCCATGAGCTTGCTGCCCTTGCTTAGTCTCGGTAGTGGGTGAGTTGCCCGTTGTATCTTCCAGAGTTATCTCTTTATCTGGCCCCTTACCATTGTCAGTTTGCAGGCCTGCCCTCTGCTCCTCTGCTTCTGGCTCCTGTAAAACCCCAAAGCTATTTCCTTCTTTTGGTAAGGCTATAGGGTCATCTTTTGGTTTCCCTTTTGAATTTCCTTCCGTATTCGGCAATCCTCCGGTTCCAGTCTGAAAGGGGCTAAAACTACGCCGAGGTTTGGCCCGCTTTTGGACCACCATCCAATCTCCAAACCTCGATTCCAGTTCGGGTCTCATCGTGTATGTAACCGGGTCAGGTCTCTCACTTGCCTCCGGTAATATCTCCTCAGCGTTTGTCTCCTGCTCCGTTCCAGAAGGCCTTCGACAAGCTTGGGTTGCATGACCATAGCGACCACAGTTGAAGCATATAAGGTGTAGGCCTTCATATTGGAGACGGAGGATTTGCCTCCCGTACCGAAACGTAGCTAGTAGCGGTTTGGTCAGGTCTATTTCGACACAGATTCGTGCGAATTTCCCTCGCTGGCATGACTCCGTTCTGTTGTCTATTCGGATGGGTCTTCCGATCCTAGCTGCAAGTCGTTGCAAGAATTTCGAATGGTACAGTTCCATGGATAGTTCTGGTACTCGGACCCAAGCAATAATCTTCGATGTCTCTGTGACCGTGGGGTCAAAGTTCGGCCTCCAGCGTTGAATGGTCACGTAGTGATCGGACACCATCCATGGCCCATCCAATAGGATATGGCGGTATTCTTCGTACGATGCCGGTTTGACGAGGTAGTAGTCATACCCAAGATCCACCATATGGAAATCCGGCGGCATGCCCCAAATCTGAGCTAGTCTCCTCTTCAAATAGGGATATGCCACACGATGTCCTAACAGTTTGATAATGAGGGTTTTCTACCAAGGTTTTCTTACCTCCAGTTTCTCCTCCTTGGTTAATCGGATCGTCGGGCAGTACGGGTCGTCTTCCCCTTCCTCATCGGACTCGCTCGATGCATACTCCTCTGGTTCAAGTCCAAAGAAGCGGTCACCCGGCTCCGGTGGTTCCTCCTCAATGTGTCCCATAGTCGCATCCTTGAAGGAGAGTTTTCGGCGCCGTGCCTCCAGCTGCTCCCCTTGTTTAGGATCCTCAGTGTGGAGGGTCGCAGAGGCTCCCTCCGCTATGAGCTTGGTTTTCTTCCCTCCCCGTGGAGGCGTGGGAGCGGGTGTTTCCTGATCTCCAGCTGTGTCCCGGCCAGGGCCTCCCGGGTGAGGGGCTGCCATGGCCAGATCGGAGTTTGGGGGATCCAACCTCCTTGGCTCGAAACGCTTTCTCTCTCTATTCGCTTTCTCTCTCTATTCGCTTTAATGAAGAAGGAAGCTCTTGACTTACTGATTAGTCGACCTTATTGTTTGTGAAGTGAAGCTTTTGGATACCAAAGAAAAGTAGGTTTTCTAGAGTTGCTCTAGAAAATTTTTGTATCTCTCCTCATCCTTATTTTCTCTCAAAGCTTTCAAGTATCCCCTTGGATTTTATCAGAGCAGACTTGATTTTATCAAGTTTTCTTCAAAAAATTTAACTCCAAGAAATTCACCCTACATCACATTTTCCTAAAATATAGTTCTAGATTTCTAGTCATTTTTTTTACAATGTTATTTGATTTTAATTCATCAAAAATTTAATTTAGATTCTAACAAGTTCATACAAATCTAAATTTCCATTCAAAATTGTTGTACACAAATTAGATACAAATGATAACTTTTTATAAATCAAATTTATGTAAATCCGACGAATTTGTCAAACTTTGAACCATGATAATTGCGTGGAATACTGAGGTGTAGGTGAGGCTACGCATCAGAAGAAAACGTTCCAATTGGCTCAAAACATATCTCACCTTATCCGAAACCCATCCACAAACACACACACACAAAAAAAATCCACTAACACCACAAAACCAAACACATCTCCAGAAACAAACTCATTCCTCCTCATTTCTTCTTCTTCTTCATGGCAATGGCAACTACTCAGGCCTCCCTCTTCGCCATCTCCACCCCTAAACCAGCCCCCACCCAGCGGAAGCAGCTCCACCAGCAACCACCCTCGTTCCTCCTCCCCGTCCGATCCCAGCGCTTCGTCCGGGCAGGAGCAGCATCCGACGCGGCGCCCGCCAAGACCGAGGCTGCCCCAGTGGGCTTCACCCCACCGGAACTAGACCCGACCACCCCGTCCCCGATCTTTGGGGGCAGCACCGGCGGACTCCTAAGGAAGGCCCAAGTGGAAGAATTCTACGTGATCACGTGGGAATCCCCGAAGGAGCAGGTGTTCGAGATGCCGACAGGTGGGGCAGCCATAATGAGACAAGGTCCGAACCTTCTGAAGCTTGCCCGAAAGGAGCAGTGCCTTGCGTTGGGGACAAGGCTTAGGTCCAAGTACAAGATCAAGTACCAGTTCTATAGGGTGTTCCCCAGTGGGGAGGTCCAGTACTTGCACCCTAAGGACGGGGTCTACCCGGAGAAGGTGAACCCCGGAAGACAGGGGGTTGGTCAGAACTTTAGGTCTATTGGGAAGAATGTTAACCCTGTTGAGGTCAAGTTCACTGGGAAGCAGCCTTATGATTTGTGAGTGTGTCTGTTTTGGTGTTTGTGGAGGAACCAACATTGTGTGTTGTGTATTTAACTTTGTATTTTAAGTTGTTGTTGTTTGGTTTTTAATTTGGTGTTATAAATATTTGTATCAAGATGCATTGTGAAACCTAATCAAAAAAAAATCTCCGAACATTTTTGTGATTAGGAAAGCGATCTTAGTTTGTTTTGCCGAAAACATGAGTTTCCAAAATCCAATATCATAGGTTCAAATTCTACAAACTATGATTCTGTTCCTCTGTTCTTTTCATGGGTGATAGAAGAAAAAAAATTGAACAACAAGTGGTCCAGACATTGTTTCTCATGTATATTTGCTCAAATCATGACACAATTATGTAATTATTTGGGTAATTTGAGTTAGCCTTCTGCTGTAACATATGGGTTTGCTCAAATCACGATACTCTTTTGTTGATATGGCTTTGTCCACTTCATATTATCATATGATTTATATCAGAAATTTTGGATAAGCTGGCAGGAGATAAACAATTTCTCTTTTGCCATATATTATTAACAAAAAAAGCAAATTTACCATTAAAAAAAAATCGGATTGGATCTTGACTTCCTCCTTTCGTGCAGGAGGTTAAAAAACATATTCTAAATTAACTAAAGGTCCAACTGATCAGGAGGCTTGGAAAATAAGAATTAGTTTGTTCAGTGGATATGCAGATATAATATAGTTCAGCTAAAAAAAAATATCCTCGCAGATTAATAATAGAATATGATCATGGGATGACGCGGAGATGCATTAAACAATAGTCTAGATTGATGTCAAGTTAGTACCACAGGTTAGGTTGGTGTATCGCCATCTTCCAACACAAATAAATTAGTTGATTAAACACAAGGCTGAGTGTATCCACGTCAAAGTTAATCAGATAGTGACGTATATAATAAATTATTCAACCCATCGCATAATTCTTTAGTAGTGTTTAACGTGATTGAACTCCTCGTCCTTATCGCCAACAACATCCAATCAGCAACAATTTATAGTGGATTTTTAACTAAGATCGTTAGCCGTGTGTCAAACATCATTCGAAAGAAATGCCTTCACGATTTCGATAGGTTTTTCTTGCCATTGCTTAGATGTGTAATTAAATAATATTAAGGGGTTAGTTTATTCGAAGGTACTTATAAGTCTTGTGGTATAAAGGACGTAGCAATTCTCCAAAATAATTTCATTTATTATACTAACAATGTACAATCAAGGCTAGGGATAACGACATTAATGCATAATTTACTTACCGAGTTCCTCTTTCATCAGCGCAGGTTTCTTTAGCTGATTTTTAACATGATTAAATTTTAACGAGATCAATATTTGCAACTTTTTATAAGAAATTCCACATTGATTATGATAATAACTTTTATAATATTTGTATAATGGGTTTGGCCCTCCATTTTACAAAAGAAAGATGACAATTATTAGCAACCGAACATGATCGAAATCATTAATTTTTATCATCTATAACGAGGCGCTAGTGCATATACATTTTATTAAAGGACAAACCATTTACAGGCGACACATACACAATTATTTGTAAGTGGGCAGAGGCAACACATGTACATCTGATTGTTGCCGTTCCCCGGACACAAGAAAAAAAAAGTAAAATTAATACACAGATTTATTTTTGGATTAGTAAAATAATCAGGCACCGACGGTGGTCGGCTTGAGAAGGGATTCCAATTCGCTACGAGAACGACAGATCGCCTGGCCGTCGCTCTCCATCCTATTTACCCAAATCTCCGGAACCACTTGCCTCAGGTTGTTGACGTTTTCCAATACATAATCTGCTTCTTTTGTTTTCACCGTCTTCCCTACCTTCATTACCAAGCATTACACACATTAATGTTTGCCCAAACACGAATTATCTTAACTAAGTAAATTAATGTTGATCTAAGACATAATCTAGACCGAATAATTCAAATTTTAAATTTTTTAGATTTGTTAAAATTCATCTAATAAATTGAACTCGATATAATTTTGTTAGAAGTGGTTATATTTCTTAGTTTGAGAACGTACCAAAACGGTGCGGAGGCCCATAGCTTTTCCTGCTGCCACGTTGCGCACGTTGTCGTCCAGAAACAGCTGGCACATGAAAACCCATAATTAATTAGTACATTACAGATTTAATTATCCCCGGTTAAAAAGCGAGAAGTTAATTAGAGCTAAATTTATAATAAGGGAAGTTGTTGTAAACGTACAGTGCGGCGAGGGTCAACGTCGGCGACCTGGAGGGCGGTTTTCATGGCATCCATGGAAGGCTTGAGGACGACCGGGAACTCATCGGGACGAGTGGATTTGGAAAGGTTAGGGTTTATTGTCTCGAAGCATATGATCTGTTCGAAACAGTCTTCCACTCCCAGCCTTCTCAACGATTCCTTCGCGTGGTTCCTGTCCGAATTCGTGAATATCTAACCCAAAAAAAACAAAATTAAACACCATAAATTAGCAGATTGCACATTTAATTTAATTAAAAAAAATTCCCGAATTTTGACGCGGACTTACGAGTTTCCGCTGGTTGATGCTTAATAAAAGGCTTCGCAATTGCGGGTCGCGTTTGATCAAGTGGTAAGGCAATCTTCCGTGTACGAAACTGAACAGAGGAATTAAAAAAATTAAAAAATGAAAGCTGATGCTTTGTTTTTTTTTTTTTGTTATGAAATTATTTATTTGCTAACCTGTGGTATTCATCGGCATCAATATCGTATCCTAGAGCCTGAAAGTATAGAATAATATAAGGAATTAAGAATAAAATTGTGGAATTGAAAATTAATCGAGTTGGGAATTAAAAATAAGAGATAAGCATGGAAATGGAAATGGAAATTACTCGCAAACCGGCGAGGGAGCTCCCATATGATTTGAAGAGCTGAGAACGGAGATTTTGAGCTTGGCTCTCTGGGAACCCACATCTCTCCACCAGAAAGTCTATCCATAATATATAAAAAGAAATATTAATTTGTTATCAATAAACGACTCTCTACGATATTGTACGTTGAAATTAGATTTCGGTCAAGGAAGGAGAGCAAGCTTACCATCGATGTTCTTCCTAAGAGCTTCGGCTATTCCAAGCTTGGACGAGTACAGAGTGTCATCCAAATCTGTTCAGTTTAATTAAATAAAACTCACGAAATTAAAAACCCATTTGCGAAACAAAACAGACAGATAGGAAAAATAAAGAAATAATGAAGATTACCGAAAATGAGGCAATCAAAAGAAGTGGCCATCTGTGTGTAACAATCCATGATAATACTAAATTTGACTAATTCAGATTTGGATCGAATATAATGTCAATAAAACTCAAAGCAGATTCGAATATATATGCAATAAGAAAGTAATTGAGAAGAGAAGAATATGAAGACGAGGATTTTTAAGTGATTGAGAAATGTACTACTTATAGGAAGAGGAGGGAGGACACAGGGGAACGAGTTGGGTGTGCTGACTGAAGAACGTGTTCAACACTGAAGAACGTGTTCAACATGAATCCCGAATTCTCCCAACCCTCCGCCCCAGCTCCTCCACCTTTAAAACCCCCCCTCCCTAAACCACCGGACATTGACCTAACCGAACCTCAACTCTCCCACAACCTCCCGCAACAACAAGTTCCTGTCACAAACTGCTCCTCTAATCTCCAAAACCCCACCCAATCGTTCCCTACAGACCCATCCGAGTCCACATCCCCAACCCCATCGGAAAATCAATCCAACCATAACCCACCTAAGAGCCCGATCCCACCCAATAACCAAACCCCATCCCCCTCCCTCCCCAACGATCCGTTACCCAAAAAATCCTACAGAGACTCTGTTCAAAGCCCGACGGAAGCACCGATACCGATTTTCCAGGAGCCAAAAGAAGATTGGCTTGCCTTGGGGGTGGCGACCCTTGATATAGTTTCCGACCCAGCAAAACCCAAGATCCGATTGTCCCAGTATGCTATCCAGCAGATGGAAGAGCCTTGGAGGAAAACAGCTGTTGTTAGAGTGCTTGGAAAGCAAGTGGGTTATCGTGCTCTACTCAATCGTCTTCAACAGCTATGGCGCCCCATAGCAACCATGAGATTGGTCGATCTACCACACAACCACTTCCAGGTGTGCTTTGCTGCGGAGGAGGACTACACACGAGCCCTGTCTGGTGGCCCTTGGCTGTTTCAAGATCACTATATTACTGTCAAACCATGGGATGCTCGATTTAAGCCTTCGGATATCCCTGTGACGTCTACTGCTGTGTGGGTAAGGTTTCCAGACTTGCCAATCCATCGTTATAATAATAACCTGCTATGGGTTGCTGCAACTGCTATAGGGAAACCGATCTACCTGGACCCAAATACAGCTTCCAAGATCCGTGGCCACTTTGCTCGAGTCTGTATTGAAGTAGATCTAACCAAGCCTCTAATAGGCGTAGTGGATATTGATGGGGAAGATCAAAGAATTGAATATGAGAGTCTGCACGTTATTTGCTTTGGGTGTGGACGTTATGGACATATCCATGAGGAGTGCCTCCTTGGCCCTCGACCAGCAGAGAAGCCGCAAGCCAATCAACCCACGGGAGCTAGTGAAATGGAGACACCTACAGCAAATACTACTCCCGACAACCCCAAAGTGCAAGGTGGTAGTTTGGGTCCATGGATGACGGCTACCAAGAAGTTCAAACCAGCTAAACCAATGTCCCTAAGAGCTCAGCCAGGTATGGGTAACCGATTTGATGCTCTGAACCTGCCCGATGGAGTACAGCAACCTGTTGAAGAACCTCTAGAGCAAAACCAAAGCCTACCTAAAGCCTCTGTTAACAATTCCACTCCCAGTCCTAAACAAGCCACTCAAAGAACCTATAAACCCCACAAAGACAATATACACAACAAACCACTCACTTCCCTACAACCCAAAAAATACCCTACTCCAGCAAACAAAAGAGCCCGTAACTCTGAAAATGTCCTCTCAGTCAAAGTACAGGAAGCCATTCACCGTTACAAGGAGCTGGGGGAAAGGCTAGTGGTGGTTTTGTGGATGTTTGTGGGCAGTACGTTGGGGGGATTTGGGTGTTGGTTTTCCTTCAGCTCCTCCCATACTAGCCCCCCAACCGTACAAGCCACAAGTAGTGGAGAATATCCCACCCCGCACCCATCTAAACCCCCTGACCCTTACCCTAAACTGAAGATCACCATGGAGCTGGATGAAGATTGCCCCCTTCCTAACAAGCTGCAATTTACAGCCCCTGCCAAGGAACTAGCTGTAAGTCAGGAAGACTCACAGGCAGGAAGCAAGGCCACTCAATCCTGATGGGTCTAAACACCATTATCTGGAATTGCTGTGGTGCGCGGAAACCAGGTTTTCTACGTGCCTTTAAATTTCTAGTCCGAACCCATGGTATTAATCTTGCGGCACTCTTGGAAACACAAATTAGTGGTGCCTCAGCTGAGAGAGTTTGTAGGAAAATTGGCCTTACTGCATACAGAGTGGAAGCATCTGGAAGACGAGGAGGGATTTGGTTGTTATGGAACTCTGAAGTTTCAGTGAAAGTCCTACAAGAAGCTGATGAATTCCTACATGTAGAAGTATCATACCAACAACAACCCTCCTCACTTGTTACCATTATATATGCCCCTCCTCCTGTTAGCGGCAATGAGTACTATTGGGAGGTTATTGCCTCACTTGCCCCTAGTGACACAACACCATGGTTAGTCGCTGGGGACCTGAATGCGATTACTAAGCTAGAAGAGAGGAAAGGTGGATCAGGGGGTCTACGTATTCAGGACAAGCGGCTGGCTGAGTGGATCAACAAGAACGGTTTTTTGGAGCTGAGCTTTGTTGGGTCCAAATTTACCTGGTCTAGAAGCACAGGTAGTGGTGGACGTATCTCTAAACGGCTAGACAGGGCACTTTGCAATGAGAGCTGGACATTGAGATGGCCTGAAAGTATAGTACAACACTTAGCGCGGTTCCAATCTGACCATAGCCCACTTTTAATCAAATTTGATGACTGGGACAATGGAAATCGTGGGAGAAGACCATTTCGCTTTCAAGCAGCATGGTTCCAGCACAAAGATTTCGGGAACGTGGTCAAAACCAAGTGGAATCAGAATTGGAACATAGAGGATGCTCTGGAAAAACTGAAACAAGAACTACGGGAATGGAATAAAGAAACTTTTGGAAACATTGACAAGAGAAAGCGAAGAATTCTGGCCCGTTTACAAGGCCTACAAGCAGCCTTAGACCAAAATCCCAACAGAGGGCTACTTGATTTAGATCTGAAGCTCCAGAAGGAACTTGATGAAGTGCTACAACAGGAAGAAACGTTATGGCTCCAAAAATCAAGAGAAACTTGGATAGTTGAAGGGGAGCGTAACACCAGATTCTTTCATACAACCACAATTGTGAGGAGAAGGAACAATAAGATAGTACGTTTAAAGGCTGAAGATGGCAATTGGACTTCAGATCAAATCACAATGGAAAACATGGCCTTGTCCTTTTTTAAGTCCTTATACACGGCAAGTATCCCCCCAGTACAACCTACACTGCCACAGAGCTTATTTTGTGACTGGAACACAGCTGAAATGGAGGCAGTTTCTAAAAAGATAACGCTAAAAGAAACTTATGACGCACTCTTCAGCATGTCACCATTGAAGGCCCCTGGAATAGACGGTTTTCAGGCAATATTTTTTCAAAAATGTTGGAGCTTGGTCAAACATTCAATCTTTGGATTTGTCTCAAAGGCTTTTGAAACGGGCTCTATCCCGAGAACACTTAACCAGACACTCTTAGCCCTCATCCCAAAAATCAACCCACCCGAAACCATAAATCAGTTTAGACCCATAAGCCTCTGCAATGTAGCCTACAAAATCCTAACCAAAATTTTAGTTGCCCGCCTCCGCCCTAAATTGCCAGACCTTATCTCCCCCGCACAAGGAAGCTTTGTACCAGGGAGACAAATTTCTGACAATGTTGTTGTTTTGCAGGAAGTTATACATTCGATGAGATGCAAGAAAGGAGTTAAAAGCTGGATGGCCATTAAACTGGACCTCGAGAAAGCTTATGATAGATTACATTGGCCTTTCATTGAAGACACACTGAAAGTAGCAGGCTTGCCCACTAAGTTCGTCAAAATTGTCATGGAATGTGTCACGAGCAGCTCCATGAGAGTACTATGGAATGGTGAATATTCAGAAGAATTTTTACCATCTAGAGGGTTAAGGCAAGGGGATCCCCTCTCGCCATACCTGTTTGTCTTATGTGTAGAGAGGCTGGCTCACTGGATAATCAATTCAGCTCATCGAAGAGAGTGGAAACCGATCCGTATCACAAGAAGTGGTCCTGAGGTCACTCACTTGTTCTTCGCGGATGATATAGTGCTTTTTGCGGAGGCTTCTATAGATCAAGTGAACATAATCAAGCGAGGTTTGGAGATGTTTTGCTCAGCCTCAGGGCAGAAAATAAATGAAAGCAAGTCAAGAGTCTACTTCTCAGCTAACACTCCTAAAAGAATCAGCCGGATTCTCAGTACCAAACTTGGAATCAAGGCCACAAACGATCTCGGTAATTACCTTGGAATCCCAGCTATCCACACAAGGGTCAATAAAAACACATTCCAGTATCTATTAGACAAAGCGCAGGCTAAGATGGCAGGTTGGAAAGCTCGGCATCTATCGCTGGCGGGGAGAGTTACTTTGGCACGTTCAGTTCTATCAACCATCCCTTTTTATGCAATGCAGGTTATCACATTACCTCAAGGCATTTGCGCTGGTCTTGACAAGATCAGCAGGAACTTTGTTTGGGGTGATACCGTGGAGAAGAAGAGCATGCACCTGGTGAGATGGGAGGAGATTTGTAAACCAAAAATCTATGGTGGTCTTGGCATGAAGAGTGCTAGGCAGGCCAACCAAGCTTTCATAGTCAAACTAATGTGGAGAGCTGTGACACAACCTAACTCCATGTGGGCGCAAATCTTGGATGCAAAGTATCGGAAGGATGTACTAAATCCAACTTCCTTTACTGCTTGCTCTCGACAATCAGTCATTTGGGCAGGTATGTCAAAGTTGGCGTCGTTCTTTAACCAAAGCCTTCGATGGTCAGTTGGTGATGGAAAAAAAATTGACTTCTGGTCGGATGAATGGCTTCCGGGTCAAGGAGCATTAAACCACCAAGACTTCTTGATACCATTAGAGCAACAAGGGAGGAAAATCTGTGAGTATTGGGACAGGTCAGGAGGGTGGAAGTGGGATGCACTGGCTAACGTACTCCCTGAAATATGGAGACTCCGACTTGCTGCTATCTACATTGATGATCCAGGAAGTACAAGTGACTCCTTAGCCTGGAAACACTCAGCCACAGGTGAATTCTCAACATCATCGACATATTTGGCTATCTCTGGGCTAAGGCATAGACCGAGGGAAGAACTGAAGTGGAATGCCATTTGGAGACTCAAAGTCCCTGAAAGACTCAGATTATTCTTATGGAAGTGCTACAAAGGTCGCCTAATGACGAACAGGGAAAGATTTCGAAGGAAATTAAGCTCGACCCCTTATTGTCCTGCTTGCAAAGATCACCCTGAATCACTCATCCACCTCCTAAGGGATTGTCCCTCCATTCGTAAACTGTGGTACAACTTTGTCCCTATGGAAGCCCGCTCGGCTTTCTTCACTGCAGACCTGTCAACATGGCTCCATGTCAACTTGTCCTGCACGTCACAGCTATGGACAGGCACTTTTTGGAACTCCCTTTTCGCTACTGTTGCGTGGTGGGCGTGGAAGTGGAGATGCCTACTGACTTTCGACGGTCAAGAATATAAAGGTGAGAAAAAGTCCTTTATCATTCAGCAAGCTATGGATTTTGAAGCAGCTTGGCAGAATAGATCTGCCCTACAACAAGTTCAGTCCGTTGATCAGACCAAGAGATGGATCCCCCCGACAACAGGCTTCAAACTGAACACGGATGGTTGCTCGAAAGGTAACCCTGGTCGCGCGGGTTGTGGAGGGGTTATAAGGGATACGTTGGGCAACTGGTCCATTGGCTTTACCCATGTCGTGGGCTACTGTGATGCCACTTGGTCTGAGATATGGGCAATCCAAAAGGGTATTCAGCTAGCAATCCAAAGGAAACTCACGCCTCTACTTCTGGAATCAGACTCTCAAGTCGCTCTGAAGTACATTGCCGAGGGAGCAGGTATAGGTAACCCTATTGCTCCACTCGTGAAAAATTGTAGAGACCTCATAGATAGACATGGTCATGTTGAGGTCTCATATTGCCCTCGAGTGTGCAATAGGGTAGCTGACTGGTTATCTAACTTCGCCCTCGAACGCCCGTCAGGCTTTCATGTATTAGGTAGACCACCTGATGAATGTCTTCAATTTGTTCTGGATGAACAGCGTGTTTCCTACCCTTTGTAATATCTTTCTGTTTAATGCAAGAGTGGCTTAGCCCTCACCCTTTCACCAAAAAAAAGTTGGGTGTGCTGACTCAGAGTCGATATCTATTACGCGGATCGGAACGGGCAGGATTTCCCTTCAAGAGGCCCCACGCGCTAATCTAGTAATTTAATTATTTTGTCCCTCCCCCTTATTTTCATGTACAAAAAACGTTTGGAATTGGAAAATAGATGTATGTTTCCCCCGTTTTTAACTATTTTTTGGGGAAAAAAATCATAAAACTATGTGATTACATATTTTTTGTTATATGATTATGTATCTGAGAAATAACTTTTTTAGTTGTGAGGATATTCTATTTTCTGCGGGAAAGGATCAGATGACTTTTCGAGATAAAATTAGATTTAAATCCAGATACAATTTTAATTTAATACTAACATAGTACGTTAAGTAAGATTTTATAACTAATTAACAACATGAGTTAACATGAATTTAAATATTAATTCAGTTCATGTAGTTCTTATTATTTAACAAAAATATGTAGGGGCCTGAAGCTAAGTATGTTGCGCCCCTTTGACACGAAAGGTCTCGTTCCAATGAGTTAAAAGATTTAACCCTACACAAAAATTAATTTAATATAAAAATGTTAATCTGGAAACTTACATAAAAATTAATTTAATATAAAAAATGTAAATAAAGTATTGAGAGATTCATCAGACTTGAGAATATTTAATTATGAACACTACATGGTTAAAGAAAACCCCGCCGATTGGTTATTATGTGTGAAATCCAATGACAAATTAATTCGTGCAAATTGGCATGCAGCTGTTGGTGACAAGTGCTCGATGGTGGATGTCTACCAGCCGGGACTCCATATTACTAAATTAATTTTCTGAGGGCCAATAAAGACTAACTAAGTTATGGTAATAATGCGATGACGTTTGGAACCGACCAATCTCCCGTTTAAAATTTAGTGATTATTGTACATTCCCCACAACGATCATCATCATTAATGGTGACGAGTTTGGAACTTTGCATTATTGGCTTCTTAATCTGTCCGATCGTCAGCCATTATGTGAACCACATATCACTTGATACTTTATATCGTAAGTGCTTTGTATATTAATGTCTAGCACATAGATTTATTGTTGGAGAAAATATGAGAAATTGTAATAATTGAGAGTTGGAAGCATAAGAGATAATGTGAATATTGTGTAAACTTTAACTTAATGGAATTAGCTAGTCTAAAACAATGTGACATGGACATACTTACTACTTCAAGATTATGAATAAGATATGAAAATTTATATATTTATCAAGAACTGAATTAAATCATAATTTGACAATTCGGTTAAACAAGATAAATTGGTTAGCAACGTTAAAACCAACATAACTTGAAATGCAAAGGTCGAGGGAAGAGGCCAAATAGTACATATGAGCCCATCAGCTGATAAAAAAAAAGTCCAGGCCCAAGTACACAATAATTGTCTCAATGATGGATCATCGGATTGCGTTCAAAGAAGTTGGTAGGTCGGAGCTCAAATCCACCGTGGAGGGTAGGCATCACCGGGAAGTCTTCTTGGCAAGGCACGTGGTGGAACCCCACCGTGTACCACAGTACTATATCTTTGTTTTCAATCTCTCTATTTCTGCACGTTACATCCACCACCAATTTAAATTTGACCGAATATAATTTTTATAAGATATAATTGTTATCCAGTAAATTTTCAAGTTTCTGATCTATCGAATGTAATTGTTATTGAATAAATTATTTTCAAGTTCCTGATCTATGAAAATAATACTAGAATAATATATATTATTCAAAAAATTATTTGTCTATTATTTTTTAAATATGGTCTTAATTTTTTAACTGATTTTATCAGTAATTTAAACTGTTGGTCTCCAGTATCTTTAAAAAAATACAAAATCATCATTTAGATTAAAGAAAAAAGACAACAAAATAATAGTTTTATATCACAAACCTTACTTCTAATTATGACATGCCCGCCTAATTAATGCACGTGCATAAGAAAATGTTTGGTGTACCCTATAAAAAAAGACAAGTTTGTTGTCCAGAGGAGTACCTGCGGGTCCAAACAGCTAGACCGTCCTCGCCGCGGCTCCGGTCGGCGTAGAACCCACCAGCCCACCTCTCTGACTTGTTATAGGCGGTCACCCAGACCTGGTATTTGGTATGAGCCGCCCTAATCTGAGGGTAATCCTCGTCCCAAAGCAGCGAATAAACCGAATCTCCCGGTATTAGCCGGTAGCCCACCTGATTCCCGAGCCGCGTCTTCTTATTAGGGTTCACGATCAGCAGCTCGGCTGGCTCCAAGCCGGTGCGCCGAATCTTCGCGTCGGCTTCCGTCTTGGCAGTTTCTCTGACCACAGTCCAATAACTTCTCCTGGGTGACGGAGGATTAACGTGCGGGACTATCTCCGTTTGGAGTTTGGACTTGACGAATGAGTTGCCGTTACCGTCCACGTCAAGATCCATGTAATACGTGATGAAGTGGTCGTGGTTAACGCCCACGGTGTTTTCCGTTACCCAAGTGCCGTAGACGGAATCCGTTACTTGGCCGTTGTTTTTAGATGGAGTAGCCTTCACTTCTAGTACGCCCGAGAGGTCCACCTAAAAAGTAAAAACAAATTGCATATCTCAAAAACAAATTGCAACACTATATATTATATTTAAATTTGATTTAGTCGATTAAAAATGTACCCCGATTTTGATGGCACCATTCTTCTTGAACTCCCAATTGAGTACATAGTCATAGTTTCCGAGGACCGCTACCATCCTAACCACTAAACTGATTTCCGGCTCATCACTTCGTATCTAATCCATTCCGGCAAATAAATTATACATCAAAGTACATAAATATATATTGAATATTTATTAGCGTATAGACCACCTTACCACTCGTCCCGGGACGTTAATTTCGGTATGTCTCCAAGCAACATCTCCACTATACCTCTCGAAAATGCACATCACTCCGGCCATCTTCTGCGGCTGCCCGTCTGCTCCGGCCACGTACCCGTCCAGATAGATCGCATTGGCCGGACAGTCGGTCAGAGGTCGGAGCGTATCGGCGGCCCGTCCGAACCCGTACTCGCCCACGTCCATGAACGTTCGGAAGTACCATTCGCTGGTCGGATCCATGTAAGGGACGAACGTCTCGGACACATGGCCTTTGTATAGCACATTCCGGGATTTTTTCGATACCGAATCGGCTACCGACGCCGTCGACATGACGATTCCCGCCCGGGCGTCGAACGCCAAATGGAAATCCCAATTGGCCCATTTGACCATGTGACCACTTACTTTTAGCCCACCTGAGGAGACATTGTAAATTATGGAATTGGGCCCGATCTTGGATCGGAAATCTGTACCTTCAGCTTTAGGTACATTGGTTCTAAACCTGATGTTAGTGCATAAACCTTATATTAGTACAATGTACAAGGTTCGATTTGGGACCGAGACGAAGAGAGTACCTGTCATTGTACTGTCTGATTTGCATAGAATCAACGTCCACCAGCAATATAATACCCTCTATAGGCCTTGCGAAGACGTTGACCGATCCTGATCGGTAGAAGCAAGACACCTTAACGGCTCTCCTCGTGATGGATTCTCCGTACCAACCAACGGTGAACGGTACGCACGAAACTTCCGAAATATTCAATCGCCTTCGAGCTAGTGACCGTATAAATTTCGGGTACTTCAAGGGGAGCTTGCTTGCCAAATAGAGCTCGTTGAATGTTAGAGGGGGGTATCCATGACCGGAGTACACTTGGTCCGCGAGAATGGTCCGGGATCGCAGGTCCACGACGAGCTCGTGCGTCCTGTCGTCCGCCCGGACGACCACCTTAGCCCGACGAGGAAGGACGGGTTTGTCCTTGGGAGAGAAGGACATCCACTTGAGAACATCCTCCTTGTCTGGTTCTTCGAGGTACACGAAGTGGAATGTTAGGTTGGAAGGGGTAAATTTGGTGAGCACTATTTGCCTTGTTTGGTTGATCTCGTTAGGATCGAGTGGGTCTAGAGGGTGAGAAAGGCTAGCTACCAAACAGCACTTTAGGATACAAATTACTAGAACTAGCAACGAGAAGGTTAAGGTTCCCATGGATGGAATAAAGATTCTCTGTTTTTTTGGAAAGATTCTCAATTGGTCAAGGGATAGCCACATCCGTTATCTTTGAACACATTTATTAAGACTTTTCAATCATTATCTTCTTCATATTTAATACGTTGCATTGCTGGGTAAGTAATGGCTATATTAACGGTAAAGAATTGTCTCTGCCACTTGGCGCAATGTATCATTGTGACATTGTCCCACATCACAACCCAACAACAAAAATATAATGAAAAAGTTCGAGTTTAAGTCTTAATAAATATATATACACATAAAAAATTAGTATGAATAGATTAATCAGCGTAGTTGATATTTTGATATTTAATTGTTAAAAAGAATATCATTATTGTGCAAACAACACGCTGGGAAAGCTCGTGGTATGGAGTTTGTATTATTAACTAAAGAGTCATTTTCTTGAATTGTAAGCAATAACAAAAAGCGTGAGAATGAATTGGGTTACGCTAGAGTTAGCCACGTGCTTTAAGCTTTGTGCCATGATCTATTATTCCCTTATTGGGAATAAAATCAATAATCAATTCGAGCCGATCCCAACATGAGCTGAGCTATTCGAAGAAGAAACATTCAACAAGAAACTTTATAAAGAGAAATTGATGAGGACGTTCTCTTGTCGTGAGTCGTGACCACAAAGGCATAAAAACGGATCTGAGCTTTTCTGCTGCTGTCGGGGGTTTTTTAGTTTTTTACCCCAAGAGTAGAACATTTTTTTCAAGCGTGGAATATTGACGAGATCTAATTGGTGAGTTTTAATTTTCTGGGTTGAATATTTTCAACTTCTATTTAAAAAATGATTCTGGTTACAA
>SOPF01026311.1:10006-63072 GCA_012979155.1 Hypericum perforatum | reverse complement strand
CCAAAGGGTGATACTTATAGTTTTTGTTTAGTTAGGATTAAGTGACTTGTGGGGGCGAGAGCACATCGAGCTCACTTAATCCTAGGTAAAGATCAACTTAGACTAATCTAGTGCGAGAGCATAGATTAGTTGCCTTGAAATACCCGGATCGTGATACGAACTTAATAAACCTTTCAAACCATAATTTTGTTTAAGTGATCTTTGGTATCATACCACTTTTGTTTAATTTGCTTGTCATTAATCTTTTGTTGTTGTTGTTGTTGTGATTTTGCATGATTTAAGTTGGTTGCATTTTCATTTTAAGCGTGTTAGCTTGTTAGTTGCCACCTAAACCAAATCAAAGAAACCAAAGACATAAAATTCCTAAAGCTAAGTAAGTAAGCCGAGTAAGGTGCAACCTCATTCCTCGTAGATCGATAACCCTACTTCATAAACTATATTGCATCGGAGGCATGTCAAAACGACCTCTCATCAAACCGGTTGGAGGGTGTGCATTGATTATCGGAAATTAAATGATGCCACTAGGAAAGATCATTTTCCTCTTCCTTTCATTGATCAAATGTTAGAAAGGATAGCGGGATATTCTTACTATTGCTTTCTGGATGGGTACTCAGGGTGCAACCAGATTGCAATTTATCCCAGAGACCAAGAGAAGACATCATTCACATGCCCTTTTGGTATTTTTGCATATCGCAGAATGCCTTTTGGATTATGTTGTGCACCAGCAACGTTTCAACGTTGCATGGAAGCTATCTTTTGGGAAATGAATGAGAAAATCATGGAGGTCTTCATGGATGACTTCTCTATTTTTGGAAACTCATTTGATCACTGTTTGGACAACCTAGATAAGGTTTTGGAGAGATGCGAGGAAAAGAATCTTGTGCTCAATTGGGAGAAATGCCATTTTATGGTAGATGAAGGAATAGTTCTTGGGCACAAGATATCTAAAGTTGGAATGGAAGTTGATAGAGCCAAGACTGAGGCAATAGAAAAAATGGTGGCACCAACCACAGTGAGAGGAATTAGAGCCTTTTTAGGTCATGCTGGATTTTATCGAAGATTCATCAAGAATTTTTCTCTAATCGCAAAGCCTTTGACTAACTTGTTAATGAAGGATGTACCCTTCAATTTTGATGATCAATGCCTTCAAGCATTCAATGCTCTCAAAAAGGCTCTTATCACGGCTCCAGTAATTTCATCACCGGATTGGAAGCTTCCATTCGAGTTGATGTGCGATGCAAGTGATCTTGCTCTAGGTTGTTCTAGGACAGAAGAAAGAGGAAAAACTCCATGTCATATACTATGCAAGTAGAGTGTTGGCAGGAGCTCAACTCAACTATACAACTACAGAGAAAGAGATGCTTGCAGTCGTATATGCGTGTGACAAATTCAGGCCATACTTGTTAGGGTCAAAAGTGATAGTGTATACTGACCATGCTACTTTGAAGTACTTGTTCTCAAAGCAAGATGCAAGACCTCGCTTGATGCGCTGGATTTTGTTACTCCAGGAATTCAATTTATCCATCAAGGACAAGAAAGGTGCGGAGAATGTTGTAGCTGACCATCTTTCTCGTTTAGAGAAAAGTGATGGTGTGGAAGTGAATGGAAAGATTCAGGAAGAGTTTCCAGATGAAACTCTGATGACATTGAGTAGCCAACATGAACCTTGGTACACAGATTTTGCCAACTTTTTAGTTGGTGGAATCATCCCTAATGACTTAAGTTATCCCCAAAGAAAGAAATTTCTTAGGGATGTTCAGATATTTATTTGGGATGATCCCTATCTTTTCAAGAGGTGTAGTGACGGGGTGATTAGACGGTGCATTGCAGAATGGGAAATAGCAAATATTTTAGAGCAATGCCATAACACTCCATACTCGGGTCATTATAGAGCGTCTAGGACTGCTTCAAGGGTTTTTGAGTGCGGATTCTATTGGCCTTATATTTTTAAGGATGCACGTACATATGTTGAGCAGTGTGATCGTTGCCAGAGAATGGGCAACATCTCAAAGAGAAATGAGATGCCCTTATCTGGAATTTTGGAAATTGAGCTCTTTGATGTGTGGGGTTTGGATTTTATGGGACCATTTCCCACATCATATGGCAACAAGTATATCTTGGTTGGAGTGGACTACATGTCAAAGTGGGTAGAAGCTCTAGCATTACCAACAAATGATGCAAGAGTGGTAATCCGCTTTCTAAAGAAACTCTTCTCAAGATTTGGAGTGCCAAGAGCAATTATCAGCGATGGAGGATCACACTTTTGCAACAAACCATTTGAGATTCTGCTAAAAAGATATGGGGTGACGCACAAGGTAGCAACACCTTATCATCCCCAAACGAGCGGACAAGTTGAGCTTGCTAATCGGGAGCTCAAGAAAATCTTGGAAAAGACAGTCGGAACTGCAAGAAAGGATTGGTCGAACAAGCTCGATGATGCCTTATGGGCATATCGTACAGCATTTCGAACTCCAATTGGAATGTCACCTTATCGGCTTGTTTATGGCAAAGCGTGCCATCTTCCTGTAGAACTTGAGCATCGTGCATTTTGGGCCATCAAAGCCCTTAATTACGATTATAAAAAGGCAGGGGAACAAAGAATTCTCCAACTCTCTGAGTTGGAAGAAATTCGAGACTTAGCATTCGAGAGCTCAAGACTTTACAAGGAAAAGACCAAAAAGAGACATGATGCCCACATTATCCGAAAAGATTTCAAAGAGGGCCAACATGTTCTTCTTTTTAACTCTATATTTAAACTCTTCCCTGGGAAGCTCAAATCTAAATAGAGCAGACCTTACACAATTATGAAAGTGTTCCCTTTTGGGGCACTAGATTTACAAAGTACCAAGGGGGAGGTATTCAGAGTTAATGGCCAAAGATGCAAAATCTACCTGGGAGGAGACATCGTCAACCAAGTTGCAGAAGTGCATTTGGTTAATATGTTAAATAATGCATAAACACGAAAGTAGTCAAGCTGACGACTCTAAATTAGCATGTTTAGGTTTATTAGGTTCATTTTTAATTTTATTAGTATTTACTTCTATTATTTCGCTAATAGGGATTATATTGTTTTCTTTTACGTGCAGAATTACAAGAGTGGAAGAAATGTTTTGCTCAAAGTACATTTTACTAGTAAGTTTCCTAGTGAAAAATAAGCTTCCACTAGAAATTTGCCTAGTTATTCTCCGTACGGCAAAAGAAACTTTGAGAATCGAGCGTCGTGACTTACGACATGCTAGTCACCCCTTGCCAAAAGTGAGAATTGTGGAATTAAATGGTGGCTATACTAGGCATAACGCCAGGAGAGTTGCAAGGAAAGGAACTAGTACATCATGGTACTCCGATTGTGAGGTGTGTCTATTGAAACAACAAGAGATGGATCAGTAAGAAAAGTGTTTCTCTTTTACCTGTTAGAGGATAAAGAACAGGATGTTTTGTGTTAAGTACATATTGTTGCTTAGATTACTAATCTCAAAGAAAATCCCAATGGACATTTGTCTCGTCATTCTGAAGAAAGTAAAAGAAACGTTGAGACTCGAGAGATGCAGAGAGAATTTGGAGAAACATTCGAGAGGAACATCGAAGTGTGCGTACAGACGAAGGATGGCGAGATTTGGGTTTTGTCACAATTGTGGGAAGTTGGAGCACGACGGTATTTGCAGCAAACATACTACAATTTCGCAAACCGAAAGAACTGTCTTGTTGTGTCAAGACCCCGTTAAGCTTCGTGCTGAAAGGGTTGCGAGACCAGAAAGTTCTTCTTGGTACGCGATTGAGGAGCTATGTGAGCGGCGGATATCGAAGTTGCACCTTTGACGGTGATTGCATCAGAGATAGTACTATACGCCAATCGAGCGACTGTGCTAATACATCATGACCTTGTTAGGCTTCGTGCCGAAAAGGTCACGATAATTGATAATCCGTCAAAGGAATGACCCATAAAAATAGGGCGTCTGGTTTTCAAGCTTTCCAGGAACGCAGCATAAATAAAAGCCAAAAAAAACACAAAAAAATTAGATTAGATTATTTTATGTGAGTTTATATTATAAGTGTGTAGTTTTTATGTATATAATATATGTATAGTACACCGTATGTAGACGGCGTACCAATAACTGTTCATTCACGAAGAACAATGGCGCACGCCATATCAGCTAGCGTACGCCATACCACTTGGCGCACGCCAGGTAGGGCAGATTCTGAACCTATAAATTCTAAGATCGCCGCATTTTGCCATAACCTCCAAGAACAAGCCACATTTTGCCAAATACATTTCCCCCTCCACATCCGAAATTTTCAATCAAACATCACGAGCTTGAGCCTCTTCAACCTCTGACGAACAAATGGCGGGAACAACTTCGACAATGGCGGACAAAGCAAGAGCAAACCGCACCTTTTACGAAGAAAGTGATAGGGAAATCCTTTTTCTTTTCGGTTTAATCGTACTTTTTTGGGTTCTTTTTATATATTTCGCTTTAAATGTTGTTCCGTAGATTGTTATTGCCACTTTCAGTGTTGTTAAAATAAAAATCTATGTTCGCGTATGTTTGTTTACTCGTTTGTGTGAAGTATGTGCATACGACCAATCAAAATGGTGATTTCCCTACGTATTGGCGCACGCCAACAGTTATCGGCGCACGCCAATTAAGCCCGAAAGGAAAACCTGGCGCACGCCAAAAAATAGTGGCATGCGCCATAAGTGGAAAACAGAAAACCTGGCGTACGCTAGGTATGTCTATCGTACGCCAGGTAGGTCAGAAAGGAGGGGTATAAGTTCGGCAGTGGCCAATTTTATCTCATAATTAATCATCACAAGAAGTCTCAGAACCGAAATCTAGATCTACTCTTGCCCAAGCATCTCGGATACATTGCCCACATTACCCAACTCCCAAAACACGATCTACGATGTCAGGAGCTGATGGATCTAGCCGAGTAAGCAGGAGGAATACAGGGAAGCGCGTGCGGACTCCTACACCATCAGGGTCAGATTCTTCATCGGATAGACCCAGAGACATCCGCCACCGTTACAACGCTCCCTTCGCAATCTTCAACGATTAGGAGGGAGAGAGGTACCAAAGATTTTCTCACCTCACTACTGTTAGTCATTTTAAAATTAATTGGAATGAGATGAGAATTTTAGGGATAGCTGATGAGTTGGATGAGGCTTTTGATAAGATGGGGTGGGGGTACTTTAAGGATAGAACCATTTTGGCTAGATAAGATTTAGCGATGGAGTTCTACTGCACTCTACAGGTTCAGGCAAATAGGCGTTCATTTACTGCACGAGTTTTTGATACTGATCTTGAGATGAATGAAGCTGAATTTGTTGACCTGTTTGAACTTACAAGTGGTGGTGGAGCTTTAGATTTTGAACCAAGTAGGTTAGCCCATCAGGCATGGCATGAGATTACTGGTTTCGCTCGATACGAGTCAGGGAAGGCGCTTAATGCGCTGATTAGAGAACCATACTTAGGTATCCTCCATCGCATTATGACCCTGACCTTCTGTGGTCAATGGGAAGAGTCTAAGGTTTTCCGATCTCAACTATATGCCATCGACTGCCTCCGCCATGATGTTAGGTTTAGCACTTATGCTATGGTGGTTGACTGCTTTGCACGTTCTATTAGCAATAGGGAACCTAGGCATCTATACTTAGGTCATATCATTTCTCGCATTGCACGTCACCATTTTCCTGCGAGATTTTCAGAGCATACAGGGTCATATATGGAGCCTGTGGATCTTGACATCGACAAGCTCAACTACAGCAGGCTGATCAAGAAGACGATGACAAGAAATAGCGTGGAGATAGTGCGATACAAGCCGTGGGAGGAGCGCCAGGCGGTCTTAGCTACCCTTACCAGATTAGGCATTCCAATGCCGGTGCAAGCACCTGACCCTCAGGAGCAGGAGGAGGAAGAACATCATGACGAGGCTGGACCCAGCCATCAGTCTTCACGCCCGCAAGTAGATCTTCATGACCAGTTTGCTGCGATGCAGTTGCAACTGCAGGGCTACAGAGACCAGCTTCAGGAATATGGTGTCCAGCTTCAGCATGTGATGTCATCGACTGCTCGCATTGAGGAGCACCAGAGAGTGCAGATAGAGGAGCAATATGTGTTCTACACTGAGCAGCGAGCATTTATGGAGCAGCAGAGGAAGCAAGCGGCATGGATGCGACAATGGGCCGAAAACTTCGGTGCTGGTTTTACTTTAGCACCACATTCTCCATCCCAGCCTCCAGCACAGGATTGACAGGGAGCTCCTAATTCCTTAGTTTTTTTTTAATTTTACTTTATTTGCTCTTTGGTGCTTTAAATTTATCATGTGGGTTTGTTTGCTTATCTTTGTTTTAGCTTACTTGCATGATTGTTTTATTACTTTTGTGTGATATTTGTGTTTTTGTATGCGTGTTTTAGACACCTTGAGGACAATGTGTCATTCAAGTGTGGGGGAGGGTTCCTTATAGAAATCTTCCTTTCTTAGGTTGTTTAGAGTGTCTATGATATGTAGGTTTAGACTTGGCAAGAATTTTTCAAAAATTTGACCCCCCTCAAAAATTTTCAACTTGTGTTAGAATTTTATCAAACTCTTAGTTATGGGATTTAATTCGAGCACAAAGCCTAGGAATGGGTGGAAACCTCATACTTGGTTGATTAAACGAGTAGTTTCACTATGTAGACTAGACTAGAGAGTTTTTTAGTGTACCTTGTGAGGATTTTAGCCGACGGATGAGACACCAGTCTCTATTTTTCATGAGGTGCATACTAGTGTTAGTTGATCGAGGCATCCTACTAGTACTTATCATAGTCTAGGTTGCGTCGAAGTTAGTGAGATGACGGGGCATTCTTTGATATTTGAGCCTAGAGCTTTAGAGACAAAATCCCTATTATATCCGTTGTTTAAACCATTTGAGCCTAGCCTTTTCTTGATCTTAGATTAGGAAGCTGACTACAAACCTTATATCGTCCATCTTCCTTACCTTTGATCATCCGATTCGAGGACTTTTATATTTGATTGTGTATTGGGATTAGTTGGTAGCTTGGGTTTCATTTGGTTTATTTTTGTGGGATTTGTATTATGGCCAGGTTAGAAGCCGAGTTTTTACCTAGAACGTGCTAAGTATGTATAGTTGTTTTAGCATGTGAAAAAAAAAGAAAAGAGAAAGTCAAGAAAAAGAAAAAAAAAGATGAAAAGAAAAGAAAAAGAATGTGATATTCAATAAGGCATGTTTCTAGGAGAAACTTGGGCTTCTCGGTCTTAGTATATTGGGATATTGGGGAGTGTATGATTATTATATTTGGTGAGAATGTTCTAGAATAGTCGAGTGACTGCTTAATTCTTGTATTAAGTCCTCGGATTGGGTGGTTTAGCCCCTATCCATATATATTTTTACCTCACCCTGACCTTTATCCCCATTACAACCCGATGAAAAAGCCCCCCATCATTGACAACCACTGCAACTTTTAGATAGCGCTGAGTAGGACGTAGGATGCTTTGAGATACTGACATGTATGCGAGTGATAGGAAGTTGACCATACACATTAGATGAGTGATACACTTTACTATCCTCGAGAGTTTAACCTTCTAGTGTCTTTTACATAGAGTCAACACTTGTTTAAACAATAGAGTGTCAAGGTGCCTATTAGTTCGTAGTGTTTTGTGCTTTGAAATTATTAAACTAACTAGGTGTATGATCGGATTTTGATATAAGTTGATGATTTTGAGGGAAGTTAAGTTTTGATCAAGTCTTGCCAAGTATTTACCTCGTTTTGTGTTTGTGTGTGTTTATGTGATTTTTGTTTTGTTGTTGTCCGCATTTGAGTCTTGCTTGGGGACAAGCAAAGATTCAAGTGTGGGGGTGTGATGAGTGTCAAAAACACTCATTACTTATGTACATTTTAGTGTAAATTTAGCGTTTGTTACTTATCGTTTTTACGAGTTTTCTATGTCTTTGTCTTGTTTTTGTACATTCTGTTCTTTTGTCGTGTTTGTTTGCTTTTCTTATGTTTTCTTGCTTTTTAGGAGCTTTATGGACAATTATCTAAGGAGGCACGACCAAGACCTCGAGGAAGCAAGCATGACGGACTTGACAAGGCAAAATGTTGCAAGAAATGGTCTAAACCGTAGCTATCCGTGGAGGGCGTCAGACTTGACCTCTTGCTACTCAAAAATTCATAACTTTCCCGTCCAATGTCGGATTAATGCGCCGTCAGCGGCATTGAAAAGAAGACATCAGTATCTATAACATGTCCAAAGGGCGTCTTCTGTTTCGTCGTATAAGTTGGGAAACCGCTTGATCCAATATCATGGGCCGATTCTGTCTGAGTGGGCCAAACTTGATGGTTTATTTGGGCCAACTTTGGGCTTCTTGGCCCAAATCCGTGGCTGCCAATTTGTGAGGATAAGATGACTCAATATGGCTGTGACTTGAAGGGAACAAGGATGGCTACACTTCTTTTAACTTGTTGTTGCTAAGTCCTAAAGCTAGAAACATGGATGGAAGAGTTGTTAAGATATTTGTAAAAGAATTAGTTGTTAAGTTAATTTTGGCTTGTAATATGATTTAGTATTATTATGTTAGTTAAGAAAATAAAAGGGGGCAGCCAAGGCAAGGAGAAAAAAAACGTACCAAAGGAAGGAGAGAAAGAAAGGAAGAAGGAAAAGAAGGAAAAGAAGGAGAAGGAAGAAGAAGAAGAAAAAGAAGAACCAAGCTTGTGCTTGGAATTTGTAAACCTCTCTTGCCTTTTCCATTTATGCTTTCCTTACTTGATTATGTAAATTAAATGAATGATAAGTGTGTTTATGTATTAAGTATGTTTATGTTCAAGTTTTGTTTAAACATGTGTGAGTAGTTACTAAGTGGTGTGATGCTTTGAAAGCCTAAACTTTCTAATGGTTTAAAATGGGTAAAAATGTTAAGGATCATGTATAAGTTAAAGGACTTAATGCTTAGTCTAATTTGATCACCTAGAACTAAGATAATAATCAAGTCTTGAGACCGAGAGGAGAAAGACGTGATCGAACATCTAACTTGTAAATCCGTTGCCTCGTGAGATGAGAATCTCACTTGGTGATTGGTTATCCAAACGGGTGATATTTATAGTTGTTGTTTAGTTAGGATTAAGTGACTCATGGGGGCGAGAGCACATCGAGCTCACTTAATCCTAGGTAAAGATCAACTTAGATTGATCTTGTGCGAGAGCATGGATCCGTTGCCTTGAAACACCCGGATCATGACATGAGCTAAATAAACCCAACTAACCATTAGTTCACTTAAGTGATCTTAGGCATCACACCACTCTTGTTTTTAGTTGATATATACCTTGTATTTTTTTGTGATCTTGCATGATTTAAATTGATCTTGTTGTTATTTTATGTATGTTAGTTTGCTAAGTCACCTAAACCAAACTAAAGAAGCAAAGTCATAAAATTCCTAAAATTTGGTAAGTAAGCCAAGTAAGGCATCACTCAATCCCTGTGGGTTCGACAACTCTACTTCATAAACTATATTACATCGGAGACATGTTAAGATGCCTCTCATCAATGTTCCTCTCCTTCTTGGACATCCACTTTTAGCCATGGAAAAGATAAATATTAATGTAGAGAAAGATTTGCAATTCAAAGTCTGTGATGATGAGGTGGTATTCAATGTATTCGAAGTAGCCAAATTTCCCTCCACGAAAGATAATTGCTAAAGGATTGATGTCATTGTTGAGATAGTAGCCATGCAAAGCATAGAGGTATGTGTAGCACAATCTCTTGAACTAAATGACACACCAAGATCAAAGCTGCAAGCATCCATCATTACACCACCAGAACTGGAGCTCAAGCCACTACTAATTCATCTCAAATATGCTTATATGTGCCAAGGTAATAAGCTTCCTATCATTACCTCTGTTTCTTTGACTCACGAGCAAGAAGAACAGCTCCTTAAGGTAATTAATAGGTATAAGAAAGCCATCGGTTGGACACTGGAGGATGTTAAGGGTATTAGTCCTTCTCTTTGTTAGTATAAGATCATTCTAAAGGACAATTTTACCCCATCAGTAGAAGTCTAGTGCAGACTTAACCCAAAATTGAAGGAGGTTATACAGAAGAAAGTGATCAAGTGATTGGATGCTGACATCATCTACCCAATTTCAAATTCTAACTGGGTGAGCCTTACTCAGCGTGTTCCAAAAAAAGGAGGGATTATAATTATCCCTAATGAGAACGATGAGCTAATCCCTACACAGATGGAGTCGGTCAGTGCCTTTGCATTAATTTCCAAAAATTGAAGAAGGCTACCTGGAAGATTATTTCCCATTACCATTCATCAATCAAATGTTGGACAGGTTGGCAAGTCATGCCTACTATGCAAATTGCACCTTGGATGATGCCTAGATCAATCACACAACTACGGAGAAGGAATTTCTAGTAGTGGTCTTCACTCTTGACAAGTTTTGCGCCTATCTGTTTGGAAGTAGGGTGATTATGTACACGGATCATATAGCCATCCGCTACCTTTCACCAAGAAAGAAACTAAGCCAAGACTCATCAGATGGATTCTCCTCCTCCAAGAATTTGACATCGAGATCTATGATCAGAAAGGTGCAGACAATCTAGTGACAGATCATCTCTCATACTTTGAAAACCCATCGGTAATACCCCTTTCTCTAATTAACGAATCTTTACCTGATGAACAACTATATGCATTAGATGTGGTTTCAATTCCATAGTATGCTAATTTTGTGAATTATCTTTTGAGTAATATCATGCTACCTAACATGTCTTTTGACTAGAAGAATTTTTGTATGATGCCAGGTTTTATGTATGGGATGAACCCTACCTCTTCAAGCAAGGAAAGACCAGCTTCTTAGAAAGTGTGTACCACAGGAAAAGCAAGAGCTTATTCTCTACCACTGCCACAACTCCCCATATAAAGGCCACTTCGCTAATGAGCGCACTACCGCCAAGATGCTACAAAGTGGATTTTAGTAACCCTCCCTTTTTAAGGATGCAACAGAATTTGTGAAGAAGTGTGATTGTTGTCAAAGAATGGGTAACATCTCTTATCATCATGAGATGCCACAAAACAAAATCATGGAAGTGAAAATCTTTGATGTTTGGGAAATCAACTTCATGGGACCCTTTGTGCCCAAGTGGGTAGAAGCGATGGCTCTCTTGACTAATGATGCAAAAGTTATGACCAAGTTTGATACGTGTGTAAACACATGTCCACTTAGTGTTATTTTGGTACATGTTGGTCGTGTCGTGTGTATATTTCTAGTGTATTTGGTTGAGTGTTTGATCTATTTCATATGGTGAGTCAAGAAAGGGGTACTGTTGATTTTATGTGTGTTGACGTAGGTGGGAGAGCAAGGTTAGAGAGTTAAGGTTTTCGAGCTGAAGAAGAACTACTAATCGGATGAAGACACTGTCAAGGGTAAGTGGTCACTAGATTAGTAGTGGGCACTGGGTGTTGGACGAAGGCTTGGACCAAGTGATCACTGCATCCTTAGCAGGCACTGGTGTGTTCGATTGTTCTGAGTATTTTGATGTCCTATTTAGTTGGAAATCTATTTGGGTGTTTAGTTGTTTTGGGTTCACCTATATATACGTGCCTGAAACCCTAGGTTTAGACACTTGATAGCTTTCACTCAAGATAGTTTCAATTACGCTTTTGGTCTATTGCTTTTATTCATAAGATTGTAATCAACAATTTGAATCTTTGATCAATAAGGTATTTTCATATCTTGTAATGAATTGTTGTTTTTATGTTCATCGCATTGATTATTCATTAGTTGAGTGACTTGTCTTGGGTGTCTAGAATTGAGATTGAGAACCTTGATTCGTTGCACAGATTATGCTATTTAGTTTTGTTCCTTTAGTTTTGATCATTATTGGAGTTTAAGATTGACAACCCTAGATTCACATAACAATTTGTAGCGTTAGAATTATAAACCAATCAAGTTAATTGATTCGCTTAGCTTAAGATTTGAGAATTCAAAATCTCGTAATTAGGGAATTAGTTTGCTGTCCCTATGGAGACGATCATATTTACTACTATATTACTTGTTGCGATTGTGTTCTATTGCACGTATGTTTTAACCTGATATTTATCTGCATCAAGTTTTTGGTGCCGTCGCCAGGAACAGATTTAAATCAACCTGTCTTTACTATTGGATACAATCTTCTTAATTTTGAGACTAAGCTTTACTACACACCTTCATTGTTCGTCACTATGTTTGATCCTCTTTATTGAAATTTTGCAGTTTAGTAATAGTGTAGGAGGTGTATACCACATACCTGTTCTCATAACCAACCCGTTCTTGAGTACGATCCAAAGATTGAACAAACTTTCTGTTTGCAAAGAAGGGATCAACACTAGCATGAGATGGGAGATCAAAAGCAGGTAGTTAATGTTTTTGCCAACAACAATGCGAGAAAGCAGACACACCCTAGGCTGGTTGATCTTAGACCCAGTATTGTATACCTAACTATGGAAGCAAATAATTTTGAGATCAAAACTAGCCTCATTCATATGGTTCGCCAAGACCAGTTCGGGGGCTCTCCTTCTGAAAATCCCACGAAGCATGTCCAAATTTTTGAAGATCACTGCTCAACTGTCAAGTACAATAGTATCCCAGCAGATACCATTGAATTATGACTATTTAAGCAAAGCTTGAAGGATACTGCTAGAGAGTGGGTGTAGGCATGTTTTTAGAGAAATGATGCGAGCATGCCTATGTCCAAGCTATCCAAGCTACAAGACTCATGTCAAGTACAAGTGCCAATTGGACCAATGACGCATGTAAGAGTGAGGAGGCTTCAAGCTGAACTTAGTGGACTAATTCAAGAAGTCCAAGAACGTGCATACAAGTCCAAAGATGTGCATGAGGCCTATGCAAAGCCCATGCACGTAATAGAAGCTAATTTGAAAGGCATGTCCACTTTGCCAACTTAGGAAGCATGTGGACATCCTATTCTGTCCATGCACAATCTGATTTGGATGTGATCATAAAGCAAGCTTCTAGTAGCTTTAGTTATATTATTTAGTTCCTATTTAGTTAAATAAAGAGGCCAGAATCCCCTTGTCTTGAGGTGCAAGTTTTGGCCAGATTAGGAGCTCAATGCTTTTAGCTTATTTAGTCAGATTACTTTTAGCTTGTTTAGGAGTTTATTATTTAGGAAGATTTGTGAACTTGCAGCCTATAAATAAAGGCTTAGGACATGTGTTAAACATCATAGAATACACGGATTCATTCTGAATAAAGTCTTTGGCTTAGTGAGTTTGATAACTCTTCTTGTTCTTGCCTAAGCTTGTGTGACATTTAGCTAGAACTTACCTTTCACTTATCAAATGAGTTTGCCATCCTCGTTTGTGGCATGATTTGACTTAACTTGAAGTTCTCAGATTGTTCGTGGCTCGGGTTGAGGCTTTTTTACTAAGGTTCTTGCTGGTTCAGTTCGTGGGTTGAAAGTCTATTCCATCCTAAGCAATAATAGATCTGTATAATTGTGTTTCTCCTGCCGAGATCACATTAGTTGGTATCAGAGCTATGGCTTGTTGTTTCGATCGTTTATCTTTGCTATTTTTGTGCGCATTTTGTGCTCAGCTTATTGCTTATCAATCAGCAGATCTATCTTTTTAGTTTTGTGTGTTAGTTCGTGTTTTTGTTGCGTCTAGTAGTTGATTTTGTTCAATGTTTAGTTTCGTGTTTAGTTTCGTGTTTAGGAATCAGAATTCATGACTTAGGTTATATTTTCTGATCAAGAAAAGAAAAAGAACAAAAAAAGGAGAAAAACAGAAAAGGAAACAAAAAAAAGGAGGAAAAGAAAAGAAAGAAACAAAACAGGAAGAAGATTGAAAAGAAAAGAGAGAAAAGAGGGAAGAAAGACCTATTCAGTTCGCAAGACTAAATAGGACATGCAAGAACTGAATAGGAGACGTAAGACTAAAGGAGACACACGCAAGACAAATCCAGAAAGAAGAGAAAAAGGAAACACAAGAACAAAACAGGAAGCGACGAACCAAAAGAGGCTTGCAAACTAAACGAGAACGTCATGCAAGACTAAAAAGGAAGCGAGTACCAAAGAAGAAGCTTGCGCACGAAAGAGGAATGTGAGCTAAAGGAGGAACGTGCAACACAAGTAACCAAGCAAGAGTCACGAACTTGTTTGATTTGTGAAAAGAATAATTTGAGCAAGGCTTAACTAGCTTTCATAAGAACTTGCAAGAGTTACCTAGAGAGGAAAAAGGCAAGAGTTTGTGAGTTCATTAGAGAGAAAAGTCAAAAATCATTGAGTTAAACATGAGTGGACTTGAGTGAACTTACATTGAGAGCAAACACATAAAGGAGTGCACTTGTGAGGCCATTATTTTTACTAACAAGTTTCTTTCTTGCAGCAACATGTCTCAAGCAAATGAAGGTGATAGGCAGTATACATTGGCTGAAGTAGATCCCAAGGTGTATATGGATGCCTTGATGGAAAGATTCCAACGTATAATGCGAGATGAACTTGAGCAAAGGCTTGGACCATTGCAAGAACACTTGGATGCTGTGGAAGGTTCTCGCAACAGCCAGCAAACTAGAAGAGATGTCCATGCACCACGAAGGTCCGCAACCTTAGGAAACGTGGGAGGACAAGTTCATGCACCAAGAAGGTTAGCACCTATAGGTGGCACGAGTGGAGAAGATTCTGATTCTTTTCATGAGGAAGATATAGGCTCTATAAGGGGTCCTAGTAGAATGAGGAAGAAGCAAGAAGGAGAGGAGATGACAAGTTGCGGAGCATTAAACTTAAAATTCCTTCTTTTGCAAGTCGATCTGATCCGAAGGCATACCTTGAATGGGAGAGGAAGATTGAGTTTGTCTTTGATTGTTATGAGTGTTCTGAAGCTAAGAAGGTAAAACTTGTTGTGACTGAATTCATGGATTATGCTTTGACTTGGTAGGATCAACTTGTGACAAGCAAGAAGCGTAATAGAGAGTACACCATTGATACATGGGAGCAGATAAAGGTAGTCATAAAGAAGCATTTTGTTCCTAGCCACTATTACCGAGAGCTACACAAGAAGCTATAAGGACTAAGGCAAGGAAGCTTGAGTGTGGAAGACTACTACAAGCAGATAGAGATGGCCATGATAAGAGCTGATGTTGAGAAAGATGGAGAAGCTACCATGGCAAGATTTCTGAATGGACTCAATTCTGAGATCCAAGACAAAATGGAGTTGCATCACTATATGGAGTTGGAGGACATGGTGCACATGGCCACCAAGATTGAGAAGCAACTAAAGAAGGAGGGGAGAATGCAACCTAAAGCAAGCTCAACTTGGAAGCCAAACTATCCAAAGAAGTTTAAGACAACACCATCTAAAGTAGAGAACAAGGCTGAAGGTTCTAATCCACAAAAGAAAGTGGAAGCCCCTCAAACAAGAAATCATGACATCAAGTGCTTCAAGTGTCAAGGGCGAGGGCACATTTCAAACTAATGTCCTAACAAGCAAGTCATGGTGATTATGGAGAGTGGAAAGATTATGACTGGAGGAGAAGACTCGAAGCATGATAGTATGCCTGCATTGGAGGATGTATCCGAAGAAGAACTCTAAGTCAATGAAGGACTCACTCTTGTAGCAAGAAGATCCTTGAATGTGCAAGCTAGAGAAGATGATGATATGGCACAAAAGGAGAACATCTTTCATACAAAGTATTACATCAAGGACAAAGTTTGTAGTGTGATCATTGATGGAGGTAGTTACACTAATGTAGCAAGCACTACCATGGTTAAAAAATTGGGATTGATCACAACCAAATACCCTAAGTCCTACAAGTTGCAATAGCTGAATGATAGTTGAGAAGTTAGGGTGGAGAAGCAAGTGCTAGTGGCATTTCACATTGGCAAGTATGAAGATGAAGTGTTGTGTGATGTTGTGCCAATGCAAGCTAGTCACCTACTATTGGGAAGGCCATGGCAATTTGATAGAAAAGCAACGCATGATGACCACACCAATAAGTACTCCTTCACTCACAAGAAGCGTGCGTTCACTTTGGCACCTTTGACACCATCACAAGTTTGTGAAGATCAAATAAAGTTGCAAAAGGAAAGTGATGAGAGGAAAAAAAGTGAGCAAAAGAAATGAGTGGAGAGGAGAGAAGAAGCTAAAAAATAGAATGGTAAAATGGCCAAAAGAGAGAATGCAATTGAGAGATTAAAAGAAGCCGGAAAAACAAAAATTATATTGGCCAAGGAGAGAAAAGATGAGTGGAAAAGAAATTATTATGTGGGAGCAAGTGAGATCAAACAAGCTTGTTATGAGAGGAAGTCTATGATCTTACTTTGGTATAGGGAGACACTTGTGATCACTAACGAACTTGAGCAAGAATTGCCAAATATAGTTGTTTCTCTTTTGCAGGACTATAAGGATGTGTTCCCCAATGAGTTACCACCAGGTTTGCCACCAATAAGGGGAATTGAGCATCAAATTGTCTTTGTTCCGAGAGCTACAATACCAAACTATCTAGCATATATGAGTAACCTGGAAGAAACAAAGGAGCTTGAGAAGCAAATCAACAAACTTTTGGAGAAAGGGTACGTGCGTGAGAGTATGAGTCCATGCACTATTCTAGTCCTACTTGTGCCAAAGAAGGATGGATCATGGAGAATGTGTGTTGATTGTTGCACAGTCAATAACATAACAGTGAAGTATCGTCAACCTATTCCTCGTTTAGATGACATGTTAGATGAATTGCATGGTTCTTGCATGTTTTCAAAGATTAATTTGAAAAGTGGTTATCATCAGATTCGTACGAAAGAATGAGATGAATGGAAGACAGCTTTTAAAACTAAGTATGGTTTGTATGAGTGGATGGTCATGCCATTTGGTTTATCTAATGCACCTAGCACATTCATGCGACTCATGAACCATATTTTAAGACCATTTATAGGCAGATTTATCGTTACCTATTTTGATGATATACTTGTTTATAGCAAAAGCTTAGAGGATCATATGGAGCATTTGAAATCTGTTTTAGATGCACTAAGAGAGGATCAGTTGTATGCTAACTTGAAGAACTGCACCTTTTGTACGGATAGACTTGTATTCTTGGGTTTTGTTGTTAGAGCTAATGGAATACAAGTTAATGAAGAGAAGATCCGAGCTATATAAGAATGGCTAAGTCCTACAAGTGTTGCAAATGTTAGAAGCTTTCATGGGCTAGCTAGCTTCTATATAAGATTTGTGAAGGACTTTAGTAGCATAGCCACACCAACCACTGAAGTTATCGAGAAGAACGTGAGATTTACTTGGGGAGAAGCTCAAGAGAAGGTATTCCAACTACTTAAAAGGAAGTTGACTAGTGCACCCTTGTTAGCTTTACCAAATTTCTCTAAGACTTTTAAAATTGAGTGTGATGCTTCTGGTATAGGAATTGGAGCTGTACTTATGCAAGAAGGAAGACCTATTGCATATTTTAGTGAGAAGCTAAGTGGAGCAACCTTGAACTACCCAACTTATGACAAAGAGTTGTATGCATTAGTTCAAGCTTTAGAGACATGGCAGCATTACTTGTGGCCCAAGAAGTTCTTGATTTATTTTGATCATGAATCGTTGAAGCATTTAAAGGGGCAACACAAGCTGAACAAGAGGCATACACGATGGGTGGAGTTCATTGAGACATTTCCTTATGTTATTTGCTACAAGCAAGGTAAGGAAAACATAGTGGCTGATGCACTATCACAGAGGTACACCCTAATCTCTACTCTTGATGCAAGATCATCAAAACGTTATATGCTACTGATTCTAATTTTGAGGAAATAAATCACAAAACCGAGAAGAGTGCTTATGATAAATTCTTTAGGAATGATGGTTACTTATTTTGTGAAAATAAACTTTGTGTGCCTAATTGCTCTATGCGAGAATTGTTAATTCAGGAGGCACATGGAGGTGGATTAATGGGGCATTTGGGAATTGCAAAGACTTTGGCAATGCTGCAAGATCATTTTTATTAGCCACACATGAAGAGAGACATTGAGAGAGTTTGTGGTAGATGCATCACTTGCAAGCAAGCCAAGTCAAAGGTAAAACCCCACGGTTTATACACCCCACTACCTATACCTAGTAAGCCTTGGATTGATATCTCTATGGATTTTGTGTTAGGTCTGCCTAGGACTAAATGTGGAAGAGATTCAATTTTTGTGGTAGTGGATAGGTTTTCTAAGATGGTACACTTTATTCCATGTCATAAAACTGATGATGCTTTAAACATTGCTAATTTATTCTTTAGAGAGATTGCTAGGTTGCATGGCATGCCTAGAACCATCGTTTCTGATAGAGATGCTAAGTTCTTGAGTTATTTTTGGAAGACCTTGTGGAGTAAGTTAGGTACTAAGTTGTTATTTTCCACTACTTGTCATCCACAAACTGATGGTCAAACTGAAGTTGTGAATATAACTTTGTCAACTTTATTGAGAGCACTTATCAAGCACAATATAAAGACATGGGAAGATTGTTTGCCACATGTTGAGTTTGCTTATAATTATTCCGTTCATTCTACCACTCAATTTTCATCATTTGAGCTTGTTTATGGATTTAATCCTTTGACTCCATTGGATTTATCACATTTGCCTATGAGTGAACAAGTTAACTTAGATAGCAAGAAGAAAGCTAAAGTTGTCAAATAATTGCACGAGAGAGCAAGAGCAAACATTGAGAAGAGGATGGAGCATTATGCTAGACAAGCGAACAAGGAAAGACACAAGTTTGTCTTTAAGCCAGGAGATTGGGTTTGGTTGCATATGTGGAAGGAGCATTTTCCTATCTAAAGGCGTTTAAAGTTGCTACCTCGTGGTGATGGCCCATTCCAAGTGATTGAGCTCATTAATGACAATGCTTACAAGCTAGACCTCCTAGGTGAGTACAATGTGAGTGCTACATTTAATGTTACTAATTTGAGTCCTTTTAATGTAGGTGATGTAGATTTGAGGATAAATCCTTTTCAAGAAAAGGAGAATGATGCGAGCATGCCTATGTTCAAGCTATCCAAGCTACAAGACTCACGCCAAGTGCAAGTGCCAATTGGACCAATGATGCATGCAAGAGCGAGGAGGCTTCAAACTGAACTTAGTGGACTAATTCAAGAAGTCCAAGAACATGCATACAAGTCCAAGGACGTGCATGAGGCCCATGCAAAGCCCATGCACGAAATAGAAGCTAATTTGGAAGACATGTCCACTTCACCAACTTAGGAAGCATACAGACATCCTATTCTGTCCATGAACAATCTGATTTGGACGTGATCATCAAGCAAGCTTCTAGTAGCTTTAGTTATATTATTTAGTTCCTATTTAGTTAAATAAAGAGGCCAAAATCCCCTTGTCTTGAGGTGCAAGTTTCGGCCAGATTAGGAGCTGAATGCTTTTAGCTTATTTAGTCAGATTGCTTTTAGCTTGTTTAGGAGTTTATTATTTAGGAAGATTTGTGAACTTCCAGCCTATAAATAAAGGCTTAGGACGTGTGTTAAACATCATAAAATACACGGATTCATTCTGAATAAAGTCTTTGACTTAGTGAGTTTGATAACTCTTCTTGTTCTTGCCTAAACTTGTGCGATGTTTAGCTAGAACTTACCTTTCACTTATCAAACAAATTTGCCATCTTTGTTTTTGGCGTGATTCGACTTGACTTGAAGTTCTTAGATTGTTCGTGGCTCGGGTTGAGGCTTTTTTACTATGGTTCTTGCTGGTTCAGTTTGTGGATTGAAAGTCTACTCCATCCTAAGCAATAATAGATTCGTATAATTATGTTTCTCCTGCCGAGATCACATCAAGAAGTACTACCCACCAGGTAAAACCACTCAACTACGTAACAAAATCTCTCAATATAAGTAATAGGGTGGTGAATTTCTACATGAGGCCTAATATCGCTACAAAGGGCTACTCCGTGATATTCCACGCCATCAGATTTCTGAATGGATGCTCTTCCAAACATTCTACAATGGATGTGAGCCATAAATTCGAGTTAATCTAGATGTAGCAGTTGGAGGCAATTTTACTGAAGGCCTACATATCATCGAAGCCATAGCCACTAACAATTACAAGTAGGGCGACCGAACAAAAAGGAAGAAAGTGGCTAGTATGCAAGACGACAACTAGATCAATGTGCTTCAAGCGCAAGTGGCAGCTCTTACATAGATAGTCCAAGCTACATTCACACCACCATCTACACCACCTACTCAGGTTTGCTAAATCTGCACTAGACCTTATTTTACTAATAACTGCTCTTTTATGGCTGAAACTGTTAACTATATGGGGAGTGTGAATAGGAATAATGATCCATATTCTGCTACATATAACCCGAGTTAGAGAAACCACCCAAATTTTTCATAGAGTAATAATGCAGGTCAGTAGGTATCTCAATAATAGAAACCTCCTATGCCTGGTGGCAATGCTTGAGGTCCTCTGCCACAACAATTCTAGCCGTACCAACAGAAGTGGCAGCAACAAGTACCACCCCAACAATATCGTAAGAGTGAAGATGAGTTAAGAAAGTAGGTGTCTCGATCATGATGCCACGATTAGAAACTTGGAGATCCTAATTGGCTAGTTAGCAGCTCAACTAAGTGCAAGGTAGTCGGGCACACTTCCAAGCAATACTGAAGTCCATCCTACAAAGAAAGAGCAATGTAAGGCAATAACAACCATAAGTGGGCTAGATTTGAGGAAGAATGCAGCAAATTAAGTAGCAAAATCTCTAGTAAAGTCAGTAAGTAGAGAGGAAGAAGAGCTTCACATGATTTCTATAGTAGCAAAGAAAGACTCCATGACAGAGTCTACCAAGCTAGCAAAGGAAAGAAGATATCCTCCACCACCTTTTTCTCAAAGAGTGAACAAGCAAGCATCTCACCTAAGCTATCAGAAGTTTCTAAAATTATTCAAAAACCTCCATATCAATATTCTACTTCTTGATGCATTCGGGCAGATGTCTACTTATAAGAAGTAGATCAAGGAGTTTATTTCAAAAAAGAAGAGTATCGATGACTTTGAAGTTATTCGTTTGATTAGGGGATGTAGTGCAGTTTTGACTCAAGATCTCCCACAAATGATGAATGATCCTGGTGTTCTACCATTCCATACACTATTGGAGATCAAACTTTCAAGAAGGCACTCATTGATCTTGGATCCAACATTAATCTTATGAGTTTCTTGATATTTAAGAAGCTTGGATTAGGGGATATGAAGTCAACATCAATCGTTCTCTAGCTCGTAGATCGATCAGTGGCTAGATCTAAGGGGATAGTAAAGAATGTACTAGTGAAGGTTGATACATTGATCTTTCTAATAGATTTCATTGTTATGGAGATGGAAGAAGATCGTAATGTTTCGCTCCTCCTTGACTGCCATTCCTCACTATAGGAAAGACTAGTATTGATGTGGAAAAAAGGAAGCTATGGTTCAAGGTTTACGATGATGAGGTCGTGTTCAATGTCTATGAAATAGCCAAGTACCCTACTATAGGAGATGACTACTACAAGATCGACATCATTGTTGAGATGGTGACAATGCATGTTTTTGGAGAGTCATTTGATCATTGCCTTAATAACCTAGACAAGGAATTGAAGAGATGTTAGGAAAAGAACCTAGTGCTCAATTGGGAAAAGTGTCATTTTATGGTAGATAAAGGAATAGTCCTAAGGCACAAGATTTCTAGAGCTGGTTGATGAGTGTCAAAAACACTCATTATTCGTACCCTTTTCGTATATCATTCTTAGTATTTTAGGTTGATTTAGTTATGTTTTAGTTGTCTTAGTGATAGTTTTTGTTCATTGTGTGTTTATATTGAGTTTATCATTTTTCATTAAGTTTGTTTGTTTTTAGGAGCATATTTGAGGAGAAATAGAGGATGATGGAGTGCACACGTGAAGCCAAGGATGAGAGGAAAGTCATGAAGCCAAGGAACAAATTGCACGGTCTTCTGGTGCATGCCATCATATATGGCGTGCGTCAGGTAACCGTTATCCGAATGACAGATCACTCAAACGACCATTTTCACTTGGAGAAGCAAAATCGTGAAGGCTGGCACATGCTAGGTGCACATGGCATACGCTAGACCAGTCGAGCAAAACAAAAATAAATCTGAGTGTTGGACAAATAAATGGGGAAAAACTCAAAGTCGGCTCAAGTCTTTTCTAAAGGAAGGGAATGGATATGTATGACTTAGTAGATATTTTTAGGTAGATATTTTAGCTTAGGATATTTTAGTTAGATATTTTGTTTACTATTTTGAGTATTTGCCTTAGTATATGTATAACTCTTTTGTCTTGAGTAGGAGAGTGGATGGAAAAACTACCAAACCATGTAGATATTTTCCTTATGAAGAACATGAAGGAGGGAGGCTTCTTCTCCTTTGATAAGCTTCCTTTCTCTCTTGCTCTTTACTTTGCTTATGCTTATGTTATTTATATTAAGTATGTTTGAGTAGTTAAATGTGAGTTTGATGCCTTGTTACCTTGCATTTAGCCACGGTTTTTGAGGGTTGTGTATGTTCAGTATGTGTTCTTATTAACGAGCTCAGTACATTGCTTAAATTTGCTTGGCCACCAAGCCTTCGTAGCTAGTCAAAACTTGAGATCGAAAGAAGATTTCTCTTGCTAGGAGAGAAATCTTCTTGGTGACCTATTAATTGTCCTTTAAGTGGAGCATTTAGTTCATGCATAGCTTATTTTAGTTGTTTAGTGGGGTCAAAAGAATATATCTAGCCTTCTAAGCTTAGTTAAGTAGCAATTTAGACTCATCGTGCATGAAAGTGTGGTTGAGTTTGCCTTAGATTCACTCGAACCACATCATATACACTTAAAACCCCCAAATGTTGTTGGTTATGTTGTTGGTTTAGGTACCTTGCTCATTTTAGTATCCTAAGTTGTTATTTGTAGTTAGTTAGTAAACTAGCAAACCTTTAGCTTTAGTAAAAGTTGTGACATTTAGGTTTGTTATCTAGACTTAGATCACTTGTGTAATCAACTGAACATCATAATCTGATCTTAGACAAGTTTGTAAACCATAGAGTTGCCTAGAACCTCAGTCTCTGTGGGACGATATTTGGCGCATGCCACCCTTACCTGGCGTACGCCAGTACTGCTGTAATTGATAACTTGGCAAATGCCACCATTAGTTGGCGTGCGCCAGTAACGCTAAAATGAGAAAATTGGCACATGCCACTCTTAGTTGGCGCATGCCAGATAGACCCAAAACGCAGTACAAACTCACCAAATCGGCAGTGATCAATTAGCGCCGTTGCCGGGGATTGAGCTATAGACGCTCAATTTGGTTTACAAACTTGGATTAGTATATTTTTATTTTTATTTTCTTTTATAGTTTTATTTTAGTTTTGCTAGTTAAGATGGATTCCTTTAGTTGCCATTGGTACAAAGGAATGGGAAGTTCATTTTTAGAAGATGAAGTTGAGGATATACGTAAAATGGGTGGAAGCAAATCAAAGAAAACTCAATCTAAACAAAGCTTCACTTTGGACTTGCGAACGGTGTGGGTGGTTAGGACATAACAAAAATCAATGTGAAGAATATTGGTTCGATACCCCCCATGGAGCCTCCTCAGATATTGAAACTTTTGTGCTTAAAAATAAGGGGCAACATGACACCATTAGTATTCAAACATGTAGTGGCAATCCTTATTCCTCAAGGTGCAAAGAAGAAATACAACCCTTTAGGTCTGACCCCCTTGATGATAGATTAGACTCATTAGAAGCAAGGATGGATAAGATGATGGAAAATGTTGAAGTTAAGCTCAAAGAATTTGAGGAGTTATCTGCCATAACTCAAACTTTTGAGAGAAGGCAAGCTCACTCACATGATATTTGCTTCAATGCATATGCAAAAGATGCTATCTCATCTAAACCATCTGAGCTAATCCATCATTTATGGGAAGATAATGAAGTGCAAGTTGAGGATGGCAATATGCAAATAGACTTGGAAGTTGAGGAACGATCATACGTTCCTCAACTATCATATATCTATCTAATGCCATTCGTAAAAGCTATATCTAGATTAGAGAATAAGGCTTATTTTGGGGATTTTGAAATAGAGGATTGGTACCAAGAAACCCCTACGGGCTTATTTATTCATACCAATGCACTTCCAGCAGAGAATGAAAAGAGTAAGGAGATGGAGGAAGAAAAAGAAGAGATTGAGTTTTTAAAGAGCACAATAATGAAGGTTGACGAACCTACGACTAGTGCTCCTTTCCTTTTGCATAACTCTAGCTCAACCAAGGATTTGGCGAATATTGAAGATTTTGAGCAAAAAAAAGAAGCCATGCATTTGGAAGAGTCTAGTGTCATCTGCCATAATATTCTACCTCGACTTCAAGATCCAAGAAGGTTTGCTAAACCTTTAATCTTGGATATGGTAAGTGAAGGTAAAACACCCGACCATAATGTAAAACAACCACCCACTCTTAGTTGGGACTGGTTAGTTTTGGGTAAGGATAAAACACCTTTCAATCTTGCGATAAACATGAGTGCTATTAACTCTTTAGTTGATTAGCACATATCTGCATTTTTGCGATTGATGGGGGATAAGAAGTTACTCCTATATGATTGTTATGCTCAACAATTTATATTGTTGAGTGCCTATGAGCAGGATGTTAGAACACAAAGGTGACTATAGCAAAAATAGCACTAACTTATAAAATGTGCGTACTGTGCTACTACGTCATGACCATATTAGGCTTAAAGCCAAAAAGGTTGCACAGAGATGTAGTTCATCATGGTACGCCATTCGTGAGTTGTGTGAATTGCGAACTTCCAAGTTGCACCTTTGACCTATGCAGATGGGGCGTCTGGTTTTCAAGCTTTCCAGGAACGCAGCGTACATAAAAGCCAAAAAAATTAGATTAGCATGTTTGTTTTTTATTTTAGATATATTAGTTTGAGTATTTTTACTCTAAGTGTATAGTTTTTGAGTAGTGTACAGATATGGCGTGCGCCAAAGTATATGGCGAACGCCATTTCTTTGTGTTTAAGAAACCTGACTGCCAGATATCATAGAAAGGAGGAAGCTGGCGCATGCTAATGGACCTGGCGCACACTAGATTTGGACAGAATCGACTATAAAACTCCCGAGCAGATCAGTTTCTTCACAAAGTTTCAAATTCCAAAAATTTCCGCATTTCGAAACTTCCAAACTCCACAAGCCCAACACTCCCAATACATTTACCCGTACTTTCCAAGGTCCGAAATGAAGTTTGCAATGGCAGATGCTGTAGGATCTAACCAGATTCCACGTGGAGATAGGAGAAAGCGAGCAAGAAACCCTTCGCCTTCTCCACCTGGATCGCCACCACCAGACATCCATGGATGCTACAATGCTCCCTTCGCAATCTTTCACGATTGGGAGAGAGAGGTATTAAAGATTCTCTCGCCTCAGTGCCCTTAGTCATTTTACGATAGATTAGAATGATATGAAGAAACTAGGGGTAGATAGACAGCTGAGGTCTGCGTTTAGGAAATTAGGATGGAGATACTTTGAGAATAGAGAGATTATGGCTAGTCAAGAATTAGTGTTAGAGTTCTATTGCATGTTGCAGGTTGTGGCTACCAGACGATCTTTTACTGCATGTGTATTTGACACTGATTTTAGCATGGATGAGGTTGATTTCAACGACCTTTTCAGCCTTAAGGTTGGACCAGGTACTTTAGACTTTTCTCCCACTAGTCAGGCCCATTGGGCATGGCAAGAGATTACAGGGTTTGAGCGATACGAGTCGGAGAGGGCACCTAATGCACTGATTAGAGAACCATATCTAGGCATCCTCTATCGCTTTATGACTCTAACCATTAGTGGTCAATGGGAAGAGTCTAAAGTCTTCCGATCTCAGCTTTATGCTATAGATTGCCTTCACCATGATATTCCCTTTAGCATATTCGCCATGATCATCGACTGCTTTGCTAGATCCATTAGCGATAGGGAACCTAGGTATCTGAACTTAGGTCATATTATTTCTCGCATTGCACGTCACTATTTTTTGAGGCAGTTTGCAGATTTCTATGGGATGATAATAGAGCCAGTGTCACTCGGCATCGAAAAGCTCTACATGAGCAAGCTGATCAAGAAGACGATGATCGATGGAGAGGAAATCGTCGAGTACAAGCCTTGGGAGGAGAGGCAGGCAGTACAGATACGCCTTGAGGCACCAAGAAGGGTGCCAGCACAGAGAAAGGAGCAGCAGGAGCAGGCAGGCCCTAGCCATCAGTATCGAGCCCAGCATGATGATGCAGGACCGAGTCATCAGGCATCTAACTCTCAGGTAGATATGGATTTTTTACGTGACCAGTTGGCTACGATGCAGGTATAACTACATGGTCATAGAGAGCAGCTTCATAGCTATGGCATGCAACTACAGGACTACGCAGTTAGCAATGCAGCCTGATGGGACTGCTAATACGACTATAATGCTCATATAGAGGCTGAGCTTAGAGCTCAGAGAGAGGATCAGAGGGCATTCAATGCCAATCAGAGAGCTCATATAGCATGCCAATAGGAGCATATGAAGCAACATCGAGCGCACGCTAAATGGATGCGTACCTGGGCAGAGAACTTTGGCAGCGGTTTCATGTTCCCACCACCACCTCCTCTAGGTTCTGATGATTGACAGGGAGCTCCTATTTTTTACTTTTGTATTTTTCTTTATTTATTTTCATTGTTATTTATTTTCTTGTATTTTGACTCTATTTTTGATTTTTGTGTGTTTGTAACTCATTTAATGATTGTATTATACTACTAGACAGTGATCCTATTAAGCTTAAAGCTGAAAAGGTCACAAGAAGGTAGTCTACATAACAAGTCATTTGTGAGTTATTCTGTTGCATGTTTGTTTGTGTATGTTTGTTTTGAGATTGGTTTTTCATATCTTTGGTGGCTTGGTATGAAAGTGTTCCCATTTTGAGCTCTTCAGGGTTCAATCTCCTTGATGCTTCTTAACGTACTAGTTCATCGAGATAAAACTATCTCACCTTTGTTTTTCTTTTAGATTAGGTATTTATTAGTATCTTAGACACACTGAGGACATTGTGTCATTCATGTGTGGGGGGGTTTCCTTCTAGGAATCTTTCTTTTAGGTTGTTTAGTATGTCAGCATGTTAGGTTGTTTTTGTTTAGGTTTAGACTTGGCATGAATTTTTCAAAAATTTGATCCCCCTCAAAAATTTTCAACTTTTGTTAGAATTTTATCATTTTCTTAGTTAGGAATTTAATTCGAGCACAAAGCCTAAGAATTGGGTAGAAATCTCGCACTCTATTGTTTAGACTAGTGGTTTCACTATGTAGACTAGACTAGAGGGTTGACGAGTGTACCTTGTGAGTATTTGAGCCGAAGGAAGAGACATCCGTCTCTATATTTTTCATGAGGTGCATACTTAGTTAGTTGATCGAGGTATCCTACTAGTACTTATCGGAGTCTAGGTTGCGTGGGAGTTAGTGATAGGACGGGGGCAAACTTTGACATTGAGCCTAGAGCTTTAGAGACAAAATCCTTATTATATCTGTTGTTTAAACCATTTGAGCCTAGCCTGTTCTTGATTGTAGATTAGGAAGCCGACTACAAATCTTATATCATCCATCTTCCTTATCTTTGATCATCCGAGTCAAGGACTTATAGGTTTGAATGTGTATTGGGTTTAGTTGGTAGCTTGGGTTTCATTTGGTTTATTTTTGTTGGGATTTGTATTATGGCCATGTTAGAAGCCGATTTTTTACCTAGAACGTGCTAAGTATGTATATGGGAGAAACTCGTGCTTCTTGGTCTTAGTTCATTGGGACATTTGGGGAGGGTGTTTGTTTTTGTTATATATGTGAGGATGCTTAGAGTAGACGAGTGATTAGTTACATCTGTGACATGTCCTTGGATTGGGTGATTAGCTACCATCCATATATTTTACCTCACCTTAACCTTAAGCCCCATTACAACTCGATTAAAAGACCTCCCGATCATTAGCAACCATTGCGACTTTTAGATAATGCTGAGTAGGATGTAGGATGCTTTGAGTACATTGACATGTATGCGAGTGATATGAACTTGACCATATAGAATATATGAGTGAAACACTTGGCTATCCTCGTGAGGTCAACCTTCTAGTGTCTTTTATGTAGAGTTAACACTTGTTTAAACAATTGAGTGTTGAGATGCCTACTAGTTCGTTGTGCTTTGTGTTTTGGATTGATGAACTAACTTAGTTTATGATTTCATTTTGATACGAGCTGATGTTTTTTAGGGAAGTTAAGTGTAAATCGATTCATGCCATGTCTTTACCTTGTTGTGTGTTTGTTTGTTTGTGTTTGGTTTTTGTTTAGGTTATCCACATTTTGAGTTTTGCTTGGGGGCAAGCAAAGATTCAAGTGTGGGGGTGTGATGAGTGTCAAAAACACTCATTATTCGTACCATTTTCGTATATCATTCTTAGTATTTTAGGTTGATTTAGTTATATGTTAGTTGTCTTAGTGATAGTTTTCTTTTATTGTGTATTTATATTGAGTTTATCGTTTTTCATTAAGTTTATTTGTTTTTAGGAGCATATTTGAGGAGAAATGGAGGATGATCGATCGCACATGCGAAGCCAAGGACGAGAGGGAAGTCACGAAGCCAAGGAACGAATTACACGGTCTTCTGGCACACGCCAGCATATATGGCGCATGCCAGGTAACCATTATCCGAACGACAGATCACTCAGATGACCATTTTCACTCAGAGAAGCAAAATCGCGAAGGCTGGCGCACGCCAGGTACATATGGCGTACGCCAGACCAGTCGGGCAGAACAAAAATAAAGCTGAGTGTTGGACAAACAAATGGGGAAAAACTCAAAGTCGGCTTAAGTCTTTTCTAAAGGAAGGAAATGGATATGTATAACTTAGTAGATATTTTTAGGTAGATATTTTAGCTTAGGATATTTTAGTTAGATATTTTATTTACTATTTGAGTATTTGCCTTAGTATATGTATAAGTCTTTTGTCTTGAGTAGGAGAGTGGATGGAAAAACTACCAAACCATGTAGATATTTTCCTTGTGAAGAACATGAAGGAGGGAGGCTTCTTCTCCTTTGATAAGCTTCCTTTCTCTCTTGCTCTTTACTTTGCTTATGCTTATGTTATTTATATTAAGTATGTTTGAGTATTTATACAAAGATGGTATACAAACCATCAACAAAAATCTGAACAATTCATCTCCAAGTGACAATCCACAATCGGACATAAATAAGGATCTAACCACTATGGAGCGTCTATACAGAAGTACAAGGATGGTACAAATCAGGAGACCTCAAAAGCGTAGCCCTCGAACAAAAGAGATGGCCTCGAACAACAGACTCCAGAATCAAATTGAACTATGGCACCCCGGAACCTGAGATAGATTTGTAAGGGATAAATGTCAGGAAAAACTTAGTAAGAGGATAGAATATAACATATTAGTTATGTTTGAGATATACGTGCCGCAGAACTTAACCATGTTCGACATAACTGAACTCGAAATACATGATGACCATATGCTTTACAAATTCTAAAAACACAAATATAAACATATGGAGCCACGAACACATAGAGCAATAAATTCAAACACAAATATAGACACACACACAGAGCGATGAACAGGTTTTGAAAGGCCCCTTCCTCTGACTGCCAAGGGATATCCAAATGGCCAAACAAATTTCCATCCACACAAACACAAATCTAGTGTACAAATATAAGCTAGTGCTAACTTATAATGTAAACTAGTGATATCTCCGACCTATGAGCTCATAGGCTAACATCCCCCATTAGTATGGGAAAGCCTGTTCATTTCTCTAACAAAACACATATCAAATCAAACACATGACCCAACGGTCCAAAATCCATCTCACATGGATATATCAATCATACGAAATTAACCCCGAACTAGCAATCTAGCCGGCTGTTCACAAACCTCACATCCATCACAAACCGATCATATATTCTCAAATGAATCATAATTGCACAATCTCATCTCATAATCAACAACATATGCATGAGACGCACATTATTCAAGATCGGAAATATGCATATAACAAGCACAACTAACATATCATGGTATATCCGCTTACTCAGTCGAACACCGCTCACAAGTGTTAATTCCCAAATTCGATACTCTTTTCACGTAAATTTCCTCCTACAAATCACCTCGAACAATCTGTATAATCATTCCAAATCACATAATGAGGTTAACCTCTGAATTCCCAAACTCAGTTCACTTCCAACGCTTCAAAATGATCAACTTAAACACACTTGTAATCTATCCATCGCAAAGTCATTCAAACTTAACCAATAGCTCAAATCCCTTGAACACTTAGCTGTACTCAAGTTATGCAAGCTCAAACATGCCCATAACAATCCGTTTTGCAAAACCAAACATAAACCAAACACAAGAGAAGCTCAACCACTTCCATCTTCAACGGATACCATATATAACTCAAACTCAGACCATATTCAGTTCAGAAAAACATTTTGTATGATATCTTCTATATGTCCTTGATATCACAGAGTCTCACTTTTAACATGAAATTCTCAAGGTTCAACATAGCAAGTTTATTTCTTCAACTCGATCAACTGTAGACTTAAACAGCAAGTACAACATTTAACAAGGTATACAACACGTTTCCTTCAATCAAATCACACATAAATTCATATTCAGAATCCTTATGAAGTGCACTACAATCTGTTTCACATCACATAAGTCCAATTCGGAGGTTAAACAAGCTTACCAAACCTTTCTTCTTTCCCTTGCTCACTGACCACCTTAGTGAATGTACTGTGATTCAAAAATGCCTTCCCAATGACTCCTTCATCCAAATCATATGTGGTCAAGACCATTAGAAAACTGATAGATCTATGTACAAGCTGTCAGAATTTCATGTCCAAATTCCCAATCTAAATATCCTTACCGTTCACTTTATTCTCAAAACCCTTAGCTATGTGCTTGTTCAACGGTAGTCCGATTCAAATCAACTTTCCTGTCGATTCCCTGATCCAAATCACACTTGTAATATACCAAAAAAAGGTATTGATGTCTTCTTTAATTATCTCCGAAGACTCAAAATCCAATTCTGACCAAAAGATAGCTTACCAAACTGATCTTTGTTGAGCTGTCTGCTTCTTCCTCTTTCCTCTTTCTCAGCCCTTTCTCTCTTTTCTCTCAAGTGTCATTTTTGTGACTGAGAGGATAAGTGCTCTACCTCTCTAAGATATATTATGAGACATGTGAAGAGGTGGGTGAGGTCCAATCACATCCAAGCCACCTCTTCCACTATTCCAAGTAACAACAAAGAATCTGGGATCCAATCAGATTCATCCACAAGCAAGCAGCTCTCATTTGACGACTTTCCTTTGGTCTTTACACAATCTGGTAGTCAAACATTTTGTTCCTTAACATGTCTAGTTTCAGAATCACTTGGAATTTCTCAATTTGGATCCATATTGAGGAAGTTATGATCATTTTACTACAAGCAAGTCAATTTGTCCGAGTCATCCGAACCACTTCTCAAGGCAAAGATTTTCTCTAAGGCACAAAGTGGTTGAAATGGACTTCAATGACACCCATTCACCTCTTCCAACTCTTTAATTCACACATCCTATGCAACTCTCTCAATCCGATACATTACAATCAACTGATTTCCTCAAATATTATAGATATATGCTTGAGAGTTGAGTTTGGAAGTTAATTTAGATGTCATTTAATCCCGTTAGCAAGTTGGTTCAAATTCAACGAAGTTCACTTGAAGAATGTCCAAGTTTTGTAAAACCACTTGGTCAAATTCGAATAGATTTGATGTTGGTGTAGTAAAATGAGCATAACTTCCCCAATATTGCTCCAAATTGTGCAACTCTACTTGATTCAAAAACTAGATACATAATGCTCCAATTTATCCTTCTACAAGTTTGGCTTGAGAGCAAAGGAAGCTGGTCAAAAATGGGCTGGAAGTTGGACTTGTATGATTGGACCTCAAATTACAAGGGTCTAATCACATGTTAATAGCTATTCAAAAATGGGCTTGAGAGCAAAGGAAGCTGGAATTTGGATTAAGAAATCAATAGGAAACTTGTTTTGAATCTGACGTCGTTAAATAAGTACACAGCTGAGGTCGTTGAGGAAAACATGATTGGTAAACATACTTAGACTCCGAATTGGACCTCAAAATTTGGATAGATTATAGAGAACTATGTAAGCTTTCTAACCATGTATCATATTCCATGTTTGGATGAAGAAATATTGGTCAAAATGTGGGAGAAGTTTGGACTATCTAGCTGTGTTTAGACTAAAAGGAGTTAAGAAGATTGACTTGGTAAATACCTTTAGGCTCCAAAATTTGGGTTGGATGTTCCAAATTCGATCGTAGAGCACTTGATAAGCTTTCAGAATATATATCATATGTGTGAATTGGTTGAAGGAAACGTCATGTGCATTCTGTTAAAATTTGGACAGACTGACTGAGTTCTGGATTGAACAAATTCAAAGAGAATAGCTTAGTAAGTTGAATCTTTGGAAATTTAAGGTTAATTTTGAGGGTATGAGGTTTTGGGAATATGCAGGGGGTTGTGTTAAAGTGAGATATGGGCTGTGTTTGACATGTTTGATGTATTTTTGATGATTATTTGCAGTTGAGCTCACTGTGAGCTTCATTGATGTTTGGTTGGGAAAATCAGATAATTTTATGCATTTTTTAGCATGAGTGAACTGTCATGAATCAAGTGTGTAAAGGATTTGAGATATTGGTTTTATTTGGTTGATTTTGCAATGAATGATTGCGAGTAGACCTAAGTTAGTTGTTTTCAATCATTGGAGGTAAATTGGTGTTGGAAGCCAAGAGTTAACCTCATCATATAGTTGGGATTATTTGTATAAATTTGCTGAGGTTGAAGGAGCATTGAGTGGAAGGAGTATCAGATTTGGATTACAGCACTATTAAGCAACTTTCGACTATGTAAGCAAATATTACATGATAAATTTGGTTGTGTTTGTTATATGTATGTTTACAAGCTTGATGATGTGCGTCATATGTATATGGTTTGGTCCATAATATGTTTGGACATATTTGTGATTATGTTGTAAGGCATGAAACATTTGTGAATAGCCGAGTAGAGTGCTAGCTCGGGGCTGATTTGTTTTGTTTGATGGATATGATTCTGGACAGTTGGGTCATGTGTCTGATAAGATATGTGTTTTTGTGAGAGAAATGAATAGGCTTTCCCATACTAATCGGGGATGTTAGTCTATGAGCTCATAGTTTTGGGAATATCACTAGTTTATATTTGTTTGCTATAAGTAGCTTACATTTGTATGCTACCTTTATTTGTTTATGGATGGAGATTTTGTTGGCTATTTGGATATCCCTAGCAGTGAGAGGAAGGGGCATTTCAAAACCTGATTCATTTCTCTATGTCTGTTTGTGCATCTATATTTGTGATTGGTAACATTTATCGCATGTGGTCATTAAGTATTTTGGTTTAGAGAGATGTCGAATATGGTTAAGTTTCTGTCGCATGCATATTTCAACCATAACTAAAATGTTATGTCATATTCCCTTGCTAAGTATTTTTGAACACTTACCCCTTACAAATCTATATCAGGTTCCGAGATGTCATAGTTGCATTTGATTCTGGAGTTTGTTGTTCGAGCTTGTCTCTTTTGTTCGAGGGCCACACTTTTGAGGTCTCCAGATTTATACCATCCTCGTACTTCTATATAGATGCTCCGTAGTGGCTAGATCCTTGTTTATGTAAGCTTTTGGATTTGTCATTATGAGATAGATTGTTCATATTTTTGTTGATGGTTTGTATACCATCTTTGCATATATTGTATCTTCTGTATGTTTGTATGATGTAAGATTTGATGAGCTTGTGTGTAGGATTTGAGGCTTGCTAGATTGCATATGTGTTGTTGTTTGTCGTGGAGTCTCGTCGATCACCGACCTTAGTGCGGGTCGTGACATGCCCTTTGTGGATGTTGGGGGTTCTAGCAGATACTGGGTCTGCCACAACAACCCTCGTGAGAGGAAGGGGCATTTCAAAACCTGATTCATTTCTCTATGTCTGTTTGTGCATCTATATTTGTGATTTGTGATTGGTAACATTTATCGCATGTGGTCATTAAGTATTTTGGTTTAGAGAGATGTCGAATATGGTTAAGTTTCTGTCGCATACATATTTCAACCATAACTAAAATGTTATGTCATATTCCCTTGCTAAGTATTTTTGAACACTTACCCCTTACAAATCTATATCAGGTTCCGAGATGTCATAGTTGCATTTGATTCTGGAGTCTGTTGTTCGAGCTTGTCTCTTTTGTTCGAGGGCCACACTTTTGAGGTCTCCAGATTTATACCATCCTCGTACTTCTATATAGATGCTCCGTAGTGGCTAGATCCTTGTTTATGTAAGCTTTTGGATTTGTCATTATGAGATGGATTGTTCATATTTTTGTTGATGGTTTGTATACCATCTTTGCATATATTGTATCTTCTGCATGTTTGTATGATGTAAGATTTGATGAGCTTGTGTGTGGGATTTGAGGCTTGCTAGATTGCATATGTGTTGTTGTTTGTCGTGGAGTCTCGTCGATCACCGACCTTAGTGCGGGTCGTGACATGCCCTTTGTGGATGTTGGGGGTTCCAGCGGATGCTGGGTCTGCCACAACAACCCTCGTGAGAGGAATGGGCATTTCAAAACCTGATTCATTTCTCTATGTCTATTTGTGCATCTATATTTGTGATTTGTGATTGGTAACATTTATCGCATGTGGTCATTAAGTATTTTGGTTTAGAGAGATGTCGAATATGGTTAAGTTTTTGTCGCATGCATATTTCAACCATAACTAAAATGTTATGTCATATTCCCTTGCTAAGTATTTTTGAACACTTACCCCTTACAAATCTATATCAGGTTCTGAGATGTCATAGTTGCATTTGATTCTGGAGTCTGTTGTTCGAGCTTGTCTCTTTTGTTCGAGGGCCACACTTTTGAGGTCTCCAGATTTATACCATCCTCGTACTTCTATATAGATGCTCCGTAGTGGCTAGATCCTTGTTAATGTAAGCTTTTGGATTTGTCATTATGAGATGGATTGTTCATATTTTTGTTGATGGTTTGTATACCATCTTTGCATATATTGTATCTTCTGCATGTTTGTATGATGTAAGATTTGATGAGCTTGTGTGTGGGATTTGAGGCTTGCTAGATTGCATATGTGTTGTTGTTTGTCGTGGAGTCTCGTCGATCACTGACCTTAGCACGGGTCGTGACATGCCCTTTGTGGATGTTGGGGGTTCCAGCAGATGCTGGGTCTGCCACAACAACCCTCTTAGCTCTGTTAAATCTTGTTGCAATCTCGTCGATTCCAATTCTGCTTGCCTTTCCTTTCCTTTCGAATACCTACAAAATACAAGAAATTAATAGTTATCCCATTTCTTAATACTACACTAAAAAAACCAATGACTCAGAATACACGACATAAACACACATAAAATACAACCAAACACCTACCCGGATACTACTAATCTAAGTATTTACACATACATCACAAGCCATCGTCCCCCTTTACTTGATGTGCCTCCCTTGTTGATTCTAGGCACGAGACTTGCATATGTTTGCTATATCACAAATTCTAATTTGCCTTGCATAAGCCTCATGGAACAAGTGGTGGCAGTATCAAAGTCTAGCAAACCTCTATCGACTACAGATCCAAGTCCTCCAGCAAATTACACGTGCACTAAATTGGCAAAGATCAAGGTGAAGTTAGTAAGTGGTTTCAGGTTTCACTTTCATTCTCGACTGCTAAGGATGTGAGTTAACAAGTTTAAAGCTTTAATGGCAGTGAGTTCACCTTCTGTGTTTCTCGTTTAGGCCTTGGTGTTGATTAGTTTTTTCTTTTTCTTTCCTTTTATCACCTTCTCCAAATTTTTCCCTTTTTGGTTAATAAAGTTAACTATTAAAAAAATTAAGTTTATGATTAGGGTTTCTACATAATTTACTTTCTATTTTAAAGTTATATTAAAAGATAAAATTTCTATATATTACTAATTTACATACTAGAAACTCCACCTAAGGTTGTCAAATTTTAGATTCCAGTAAAATTCGTTTGAGCATAGAAAAAATAAAGATTATAAAATCGCACAATAAATCGTACGATTACACACAATTGACAAAAATATAGAAATATACTATAGAAATAATTTTAACACAAATTTATTAATTTCATAATAAGTCACAAATTTTTGTTGTCTCAAACATCATCTTAAAATATAACTTTTTCAAACTCATATAAAAAACGTTAATTCAACAAAATATTCATGATTTGTATTAATAGCAAAATACCAATAGATACTAGAAATTAAGATTATAATTAGATTTATGATCAGGGTAACATAGTAATTTATATTATACTAGTTAATAAATATTTAATAGCTATATAAAAATTCAACAACAGTATAATATTATTCTCGAAGAAATAAATCTTTAATTAGGAAATGCCAACTCAAAAACTAAAACTCCACTATCTTAAATCATAGATTTCATGACGTTAAGATTTATAATTGCGATTTCATAGATTTTATTCACCTCTCGATTTTGTAGTGATATATCTTCCTTTGCCTACTTAATTATAAAATTCTAAAATTTTAAAAGTTAAATCTAAGTTTTAACACCCTTGGTTTCACCCAAGGTTGTAAAAATTAAGATTCTACTAAATATCATTTGAGCATACAAAAAATGTAGATTGTAAAATCGTACAATAAATTATAAGATTCTACAAACTTTATAAAATTATAAAAATATATCATAGAAATAAATTTTAGATAAAATTTATTAATTAGATAATAGGTGACAAATATTTATTGTCTCAAACATAATCTTAAACATAATTTTCTCAAAATTATATAAAAGAGTTTAATTTAACAAAATATTTAAGATTTGTATTAATAGTCATACTTCAATATATACTAGATATTCGAGTTATAGTTAGGGTATGTATATAATTTACTTTATGTTGTTAAGTTGTATTAAAAGATAAAAATTCCATATATTATACTAGAAGTTTCACCCAAGGTTGTCACAATTGAAATTCCACTAAAACTTATTTAAGCATAGGAAAAACGTAGATCATGGGATTGTATAATCGTATAATGAATCATAAGATATTATAAAATATATAAGAGAAATAAATTTAACATAAATTTTATTAATTTAATAATAAGTCACTAATATTCATTGTCTCAAATATCATTTTAAAATATAATTTTTTCAAACTCATATAAAAAATTATAATTCAACAAAGTGCTCAAAATTTGTATTAATAATCACACAATAGTACATACTAAGAATTAGAGTGACGATATAGTTATGATTAGGATTATATATGATTATTCATATTATACTAAATAATAAATATTTGATATCTATATAAAGATTTAGTAACCTCTTAATATTTTTCCCGACGATAAAAATTTTTAATTAGAAAATGCTTTCTCCAAAAACCAAAAATTCACATCTTCAAATAGTAGATTTCACGATTTTAAGATTTATATCTATAATTCCATAAATTTTACTTAGCTTTTAATTTATAGTGATATATTTTCTTTTGTCTCGTTTTAATGTAATTTTGGTTCCACCATGAAATTATTCCTGAAAGACATGGAAAAGAAACCAATTCCTTTTTTAGGCTTAAGGTAAGTAATCAATTAATTATACTATTTTCTTGAAAAGTAAACTTTTTGATACATACTTATTTGATATGAGGTTGTTGATTATCCAATTTTGAGTAGTGTACGATGTTAAGTGATCCAATTTTGAATGCAAGATGATAATTGTACTTTTTAGTTAAATAGAGGGTGTTATTTGATCATTTTGCCATAATTTTTTGACGGTTTCTACAAAATTTACTTTATGTTTTTAAGGTTCTTTTTCTGAAAAAATGAATTACATAATAATACACATTTTGTTAAGGAACTTTTTTAATAAACAAACTGCGAATTACGATATCACCCTTTGTTTTTGTACACTCAATGGTTTTCAACACCAACATTTCTCAAAATTGAAAAAAATAAAATTGATTTAGTGCAAAATATATATTATCTATGATCCGAATTATAATAAAATATATTTTTAATACCAAAAAATGAGATGTTATGTCTAAAATATTTCAATAATTTGATTATCTATAATTTACATATCTTTTTTTGGCAAATTATTAAAATTAAATATACTTAACTTGAAGTATGATCAAAGTGATCAACATCTTAAATTTTTTTGAGGATTTATTTAAATGAAGACAAAACATGTTAAAAAATATTCGTGTTGATTTGTGGAGACATTTGTTATTTCAAGAAATCTTGTAATATTACATGTGAGAATCGTAAAATCAATTTAGATAATATAGTACAAGATCAAGTGACCAAATAGTAATTAGATAAATTAGGGTTAAAACTTATTTATAAAGAGAGCTAGAAATGAAAAAAAAACCTAAGGAATGAAAGAAAGAAAGAAAGAAAGAAAAAAAATTTGTAGGTCCTAAATGTAGTTACCATTGTTTATATAATCTGACGGTGGAATGTTATCGGATTGACACGAAACTCCTAACACCATTGGCAAGATTCTGGATGGTGGAGATGTTGTTTAAAGATGTCTAAGACTCTCTGCACAAATTAACTTTGACAACTACGAATTTGAATAAAAGAGGAAGTTAAGTCGGTTTTGTCTTACCTTATGTCATGATATTGTATATTTGGTTTCTTATGTGAGGATATTGTTTTCGTCATTATACATTCTGTATTGTTTCTACGCTCAACATCGAGTCTTGGTAAATAATGAATATGGGACTTGGAATAGTGTATCACATAATTTTAATTATAGGATTATCAAGCGTTAGGGTTACGATGAGCATAAGTGAATTCTGTCCATTTATGTGATTTATATGTTATTTTGGATTGCTGCGTTTGTATGGTTGAATCGTATAGTTGATTTTGGATTCGTGGATTCAGATTGTTGTGTTTCTGGATTAGGATTGTTGTGTTTCTGGATTCGGATGGTTGAATATTGATTTTGTTTCTGATTGTTGAGGAATGAATTCGGATTGCTGTTTGTTGGTTTCTGGAGATTTTTGGAATTGAGTTCAGATTGTGGACCTTGAATATGTGATGGATATGATTGATGTGAATGATAACATGGGGGATTGTCCCATACCAAGTGGGCCCTGTAGTTTGCACATATCGTTTAAGGGACTACGGGTAACCCGAGGTATATGTGATCAAATGGACAGGGAGTATGTGGACTATTTAGACTTGTGAAGGGGATACCTTTCCGTCTATTGGGTCTGCCTTGCAGGAACGGTAGGTATTTATCGGTCGATTGATAGAGTATTCATTCTCAATGACAAACGTCATAGCATTTGAATGTAACTTATAAGAGATAAAATAAATATTTATTATTAAAATATTATACATATCTAATATTTAATAAAAAAATTCAAGTAAAACACCCAAATTTTACTAACGTTAACACATATTATTTTGGTAAGTTCTTTTATTTGTATATAGCAAGGTTTAAAAAAATATGGTCTGACCGGTGGTTCGACCGATCAGATCGCGAATCATGACCCAGAACGTCCCGAATTCCATGGAAAGACGGTAACCTTGCGAACCGCTCAATTTTTGGTCGAACTAGGCGATTCGACCAGAAAATCTGGTCTGACCGGATGGTTCGACCAAAAATATTTATTTTTTTAATATTTTTATTTTCGATTCGAAATTATCCATTTATATGTATACCTTATTTAGTATATTTTATAGAAATTGGTATGTTTATATGTTATTATTAATTTATTACACAAATTATTTACTTATATACTTATATATAATTCAAAAAATACAAATAAATATAAAAAAATAAAGTCCGATCCAATTACTGGTTGGAACGGTCAAAACGGTCGACCTGAGGTCAGACCCAAATCCGAATCGACCTCCGGGTCATTTTTAAGAACCCTAGTATATAGTAATATTTACGCATAATATACCCATATAACGTATTAAACAATTACCACGTACCATCCTCTCTCTTCGCCTCTCCTTTTCTTCGGACAAATAGGAAATTTACACGCCCTAGAAGCTAGATCCTAAAATTGTCCTCTAAACAAAAGAAAACAAAAATCCCTTAAAATTTCCCATCCTCCATTCCTCCTTGCCTCATTTAACCTCCTACTCCCGTTGAGAGTAACACAATTCTCCCGCCGCCGTTGGCTTTGTTGCCGTTTTCACCCGACGGTTATCGCCTTTTCCAGGACTCGCGAGCCGTGGGGGAGGTAGGGCAGGGGGCGGCATCCGTATGTTAGGCTCGATGAGAAGAAAATGCATGTAGGGGTGGATCTAGTTTTTGGGAGCCTCGTGGTCGCGGTGGTTGCGTTGGCGGTTGGACTCGTGATTAAGGGGAAATGGCGGCGCTCCGTCACCAGGAAGGCGGAGATCAAACGGCTGTTTGTTTTGGCGGCCGAGGAGGCAGCGAGGGCCGAGCTCAAGGCCACCTTGTCCTGCTACGGCTCCTTGGACAAGGAGGAGCGTCGTCGTCGTTTTCATATTTCTTCTTCGTCGGGATCATTTTTCGTCTTTGCTGAACGGATATCAGTGCGCAGTTTGCTTTTGCCCGACAACCACGCGGTGCGCACGCTGCAAGGCAGTTCGGTATTGGTACGTTTTTTTAGAATCTTTGAATTATTGTTAAGGTTAGGGTCAAAGAGAAGGATATGGTGAATTTGATGATTGGGATCGGTTTCCGATTTGATTTAAGTGCTTGCTTGCCATCTAAGTTGTAATCATTTTGCGAATTTAAGTGGTTTTCTTGTTTGCTGGAATATGCTGGCGCTTGAGCAGGCACGTGTCGGTATGAGAGAGGATAATGTCTAAAAAACGGTGGTTAATTAGAAGTTAGAATATCTGGTAATGTTAAAGATGATTTTTCATGCCCTGATTTTGATTTATTATGTGAGGATGAGCTTGGGTGCAATGGTGAGTTGCTCCATTGGTGGTCGCGTGTTCAAGGGTTTGTGTACCAAGACCTCTTTTTCCCCTCTTTGCCTCTTGGATATGGATATAAAAGAAGATATTCTAGATTGTTTGTGTATGAAAATTTGTTTTGATGAAGTTAACGTTCTTTGACTATCTACACCCGAACAGGTTCAGTTTGTTATTGCCCCAAAGAGCACTAGCATTCATGGTACGAGGGAAGGGTGGGGTGGGGAGTGACTAGGGTTCAAATCCTAGCCACGATAACAATATACTTTAAAAGGTTCAGTTTATTGTTGTGTTTGCAGGAATGCCCCTTTTTCTATACTGTGAATTCAGTTCTTGCGATGTTATTTAATCATTTTTCTATGCTATTCAATATTTTGTTTTGGTCCGATCAGTTGGTTTGCTCTATAATGCTGCTTCCTGTTTCTTGGTATTCCTATTCTGTCCCCCTCTCTGAATAAAGATGGTTCCTTGTGTTTTGTTTCTTCAGAAGTCTGCCCATCTGCATCCATATCAGCATTAACAAGGACAAGATTTGAGGTTAATGATGCTATCAGTACGTCGAAGTTATGTAAGGTTAGAATTTCATTCTCTGCTTTTGGCAACCGCTTGGCGCCTAAGGAGCAGCTACTTGTTGAAATAAAATATGAGAAACATGATAATGGTTCATCTGGTCCCACAATTTCCCCTTCTTCGATGGCTACCGCAAGTGATGTCGGTGCACTGAAATCATCTGCACTAAAAGTAGTTAACCAATTAAGGAAGCCAAAAATTGGAAGATACAATGATACGGTTCGGCTTGTTTATGTTGCTTTTCTCAAATATATTTTTTAAATCACTTGTTGCAATTTTTAAGTTCAAGGATTTCCTTGTTTACTTACAGGCTTTTTTCATATGACCTGTTTGTGAAGTTATACATCTCGAATAAGGTGGAGATGAGACCTTTGTCTTGTTAATTGGGGAAACAGGTATGCTGACTTATAGATTCATTTTATCTTTTGATTTCTTGTCTCTACTTTCCCAATCTTTACCGCCATCTAATGTTACTTAATGGCAAATTCAGGTTCCATAACATTGGAACTAAAATTGAACAAACAAATGTTAATGAGTCCTCATAATCTAACAACATACTTTGATGAACAATGTTAGGAATAGCAACAGTGAGCAAAGCCAACCATGAATCATTTTGCATATTTTGACTGTTTAGATTAGAAAAATAATGTCTAATAAATATACTCACACATGCATCAAGAAGATTAAAAAGCATCTAGACCTAGCACAATTTGTAGGTCTAATAAGTAACCTAAGAGAGGTTAATTATGTTTCAATATAATTTCACGATTTTTGTCGATACATAGTCAATCAATATTATTAAAAATGAAAAGAATGAGAGAGTTGACATCATATATATAGTGGTTCAGCTCTTTTTACTTAAGCCTGCACTTACGCTCTAGCTATGCTACTACTTTTTATTATCCCTAATAAAAATACAAGAGTACACAACATATTTTACAAACTTCACTTACAAACCTACTAGTTTTGACAAGTGCACTTGCAAACCTTCAATTATTAGGTTTCACAAATTTTGGCTAATCATTATTTTAGCAGAACGAGGCTCACTAGTAACCATCTAGATTAAATGACTATTTAGAAATCTTGAGTTTATTGTTGTTCTTACAAATGTATGTTCATAAATCTCATATAGAAGTTAAATACGTATTAATACAAATGTATCATACAATACTCTCTTTTGTGTTTGACTACTTTATGATTGTAGTTTTTTTCTCTTAAATATAGGGGTTCAACTCATATTTTGTTTCTTCTGTGAATTTTGATCATGTTTTTTTAAGTGCTCCAACTTGTGTGTTTGACTTATTCTTTTATTTATAAGATTTTTTTTATATAGTCCCTAGAACTTGCTCAACAAGCAAGTCTTTAAGCTCTCCTTTTTCAAGTTATAAGCACTTATTTGTTCTTGCTCCTAAAGTAAATCTTCAAACTCTTCCTAATCATGACTTGAGTTGACTTCGACTTATGGATGATTTGATCCCTAAAATAGTTTTTAAAAACAAAGTCAAAAGTACACATAATATCTTCATTGTATCAAGTTAAATTTAGTCAACATAATCAAGATTTAATCTTTCTTCCTTGAATAAAGAAAGGCTTGTTGTCAAGTAGGTATCTAATCACGTATACTGCAATAAGATAATTATAAAACTCGAATTCGTAGAATAGTACTTTAACCATCAAGCAAACTATCTTACTTTGGCTTGTTTTAGGATAAATATTTCAATCATTTGTTTTAGCTAGATACTTATGGATTAAAGTGTAAACTATCTTAATTCTAATTTTGGCTTGTTTTAGGATAAATATTTCAATCATTTGATCAAGTTTTAATTAGTTTGAGTAAGTAAAGATTTGATTCTGACTTAGGAAAGTTCTGACAAACTTATTTCACAAAAAATCTTCATTCACTATAAATTTTATACAAAAATTATGGATCAAATAAAATATAAATTATGATCTTGTGTAAGAATAAACTTAGTTGAAGGAAAAGCCACTTGTCACTTTTTCCTTGTAGTTGATGACCTATCTCTAGATATACTTCTTACTTCTTTTGATCAAGACTAGCAATTTATATTACTCATAATCTACTGAGTATATGAATAGTGTATTACTTATCTTAGCTTTATTTGATCAAACTTCATCAAATTTTAATAAATATAATCAACACTTAAGAAATTTTTAATCTACCTTTTTTATAAGGGCAACTTTTTATCAAAATTTGGATAAGACTATATCTTAATTTATGTTAATTAATATTTTTTTCATATATTATGCTTCTTTTGTCTTCATCCACTTGACAACCATATTAGATCATTTATGATAAGTTTAAGTTCACGATAAATATGAATAATCACAAATATGATTAAGTTAGTACAGTTGAAACCATTGTTACTTTAACACATTCAAGAGAGACATAAGTCATAACAAACATGTAACTATCTAATGATGTGATGAGTAAATGTAGCAATCATAAAGTAGAATAAAGTACTTCATCAATTATTAAAAATCCAAACAAATATAACATTCAGAGGCACAAGATTAACTAAACTTTAAATGGTTTGTTTTGAGGATTATAGCAAATTAATAAGAGTCATCGTCACGAGCATCTTTTCCAGCATCTAAATCATGAGCAAATTCTTCTTTCTTGCTTAATTCTATAGAGCCACAATTTTTACCAATAAAGAATGCTCTCTAGAAGATGGTAGGTGATTCGTACTTCTTCTTTTTTATGATAGTAGAGGTAGATACCTTCTTGGTCTTTGGTGAAGTCTTGGCATAAGTTAGACTCTTCTTCTTTTGCTTATGCATCTTTATCAATGAAGTCGTAACTATTGAAAGTGGAGCAATTCTTCTTTTTCTGGTTATGGCAAAGTCTTTTCCCTTATTCTTCTTACTTCTTCATCAGCTACCTTGATAATGATTTTTGTCTTAATAGTAGCAGTCTTATTAGGCTATCAACACTCTTTTCAACATCTTTCTCTTAAAGACAAGTTGAGCATGATCCTCCTCCTTATCTTATTTTGTGACAATATTTTCTATTATAGCTTTTTCTCTTCTTGGTAATCATTATTTCCTTTCCCCTTTGCCATGGAAGGACCCCGGATACTCCGAAGATTATATCCGTGAACACGGTGTTGTTTCCCTTTTTTCCCCGTCGTGTCCGATGGAAATCAGAGAGAGAGAGAGAGAGAGAGAGAGAGAGAGAGAGGTATAGGAGGAGAACTTCTTTATTGCTTTCTGATGATTCAACATAAAGGTAGCTTGGCTTTATATAGCCACGGCTTAATAAACAAACAGGAAACTAGAAGACTAAATTAAATAGGAATCCTAAACCGAAAAGGAAAACTACTAGAAGGGAAATAACTAAAAGGGAAATTCTAATGAAGTCTCCTAATTAGAACGAGTCATAGACGTGCTTCAGCCACTTTGCTTCTTACGTCGCTGATACGACTTCCCCCACATAACATCTCTTCCTCCCTTGGAAAACAGCTCGTCCGCGAGATGGAAATGAGGATAAGAAGCACGAAAATCGGCCAGGGGTTCGCACGAGGCATCGGCGTCAGACAAACCCTGCCACTGGACCAAAACGTGCCAGACATCACGACGAAGAGCAGCTTTCAACACGACGGTAGGCACCGGAAGAGCACGGCCATGCTTGACAGGGGGTAAGGCAGGAGGTGCCGACGGAGGATCCCCATGAAATGGCTTAAGTAACCCCACATGAAAGACGTTATGCAAACGTGTCCCGGCTGGCAAGGTAAGTCGATAAGCCACATCGCCCACTTTCTCAGCGACTTGGTAAGGTCCATAGTAGCGAGGCCCTAGCTTGCCAGAGACATGACCTGGGAGAGAAGACGCCGTCCGGTGAAACAAACGAAGCCACACCCAATCACCCACCGAAAAATGGACTTCGCGGTGATGGGAATCATAAAACTTTCGTGCATATTGCTGAGCGCGAAGAAGACGGGCACGAATTTCGACCAGAAATTCATCCTGGCTCCGCATGTGCGCATCCACTGCTGCGACGGAGGCAGAATCGGGCTGATATGGGCATAAGGAAGGAGGCGCACGACCATAAACCACGTCGAATGGTGTAGTACGGAGCGAGGTCTGAAAGGAGGTATTATAACAATACTCCGCCCATGGAAGCCAAGAAAGCCACTCTCGAGGACGATCACCGGTCAAGCAACGAAGATACATAGCAATCACCTTGTTGGTGACCTCGGACTGGCCGTCGGACTGGGGGTGAAAGTCAGAGCTCATGTGGAGACGAACGCCAGCCATTTGAAATAAATCCTTCCAAAAGTGACTAGTAAATACTGGATCGCGATCACTAACAATGGAATTCGGAAACCCATGTAAGCGTACGATCCCATCAAAGAAAGCTCGAGCCACGGACGTAGCATTGTATGGATGACCCAGAGGAATGAAATGAGCGTACTTGGAGAATCGATCAACCACCGTCAAGATGACCGATTTCCCATGAACCTTTGGAAGACCTTCAACAAAATCCATTGCAATATCGGCCCAAACTTGGGATGGAACAATCAATGGTTGCAGCAATCCGGCGGGGTGAAGGTGTTCAGTTTTATTGCGCTGACAGGTGGCACATGCCTTAACAAATTCCTGAACCAACCCACGAGCCTGAGGAACATGAAAGTCAGCTCAAAGACGATGTAGTGTCTTTTGAACACCCTCATGTCCTGTAGTGTGAGCAGCTTCAAGCACCATGGGCAAGACAGCAGAGGAAGATGGCACAAAGACACGCCGACCATACAAGACCAACCCGTCTGAAATACTCCAAGGGGCCCCTATTTGGCCCGATTCAATTTTCGCCCGTAACGTAGAGAGCTCCTGATTTGTAGTACCCTCGAGTCGCAACTCATCCCAAACTTGAAACGTAGGACCCGAGATAGCCAACACTGCCCCAAGCTCCGAGTCACGTCGAGACAAAGCGTCAGCCACCACATTAAGATGGCCGGGCTTGTATTCAACATGAAAGTCATACCCAAATAACTTACTCACCCATTGATGTTGTGGTATCGTTGAAAGGCGTTGGTCTAATAAAAATTTTAAACTATAATGATCGGTACGGACAGTAAAGGAGCGTCCCCAAAGATATGGTCGCCAATGTCGCACAGCCTGGACGAGACCAATTAGCTCACGCTCGTACGCGGCTAATTTAGCATGTCGCGTCGCAATGGGTTTGCTGAAAAAAGCCAAGGGCCGTGACCCTTGATGTAGTACTGCGCCAAATCCACTACCCGAAGCATCACACTCAACAATAAAAGACTTCGTAAAATCAGGTAGCTGGAGAACTGGTTCAGAGGAGAGTGCCTTCTTGAGGGAGGTGAAGGCTTGCTCTGCTTCCTTAGACCATTTGAACGCTTCCTTTCGCAATAACTTTGTGAGTGGGGCAGCAATGATCCCAAAATCTTGTATAAACTTGCGATAATAGCTCGCTAAGCCTAGAAAACCTCGTAACCCACGTGTTGACCTAGGTGTCGGCCAAGTCATGATAGAGTGGACTTTATCGTTGTTCATGGCAACTCCGTCTGCTGAAATTACATGTCCTAAATAAGCTACTGAGGAGGCCCCAAACGTGCATTTGGACTTCTTAAGATAAAACTCTTGTTGCATGATGTTAAATACCATTCGAACATGTTGCAGATGTTCAGACCATGTTGGGCTATATATCAGAATGTCGTCGAAGAAAACCAGTACAAATCGACGAAGAAATGGACGTAAGGCATGGTTCATTAAGGCTTGAAATGTTGCCGGTGCATTAGTTAGTCCGAACGGCATAACCAAGAACTCGAAGTGGCCATGATGGGTGCGGAAGGCAGTTTTCTTGACATCTTCTGGGTGCATGCGAACTTGGTGATACCCGGAACGTAAGTCAAGTTTAGTGAAAAAGCGTGCGCCCTTAAGTTCGTCAAGAAGTTCCTCCACCATAGGAATCGAAAACTTGTCTTTCACAGTTTGCGCGTTCAGGGCACGATAGTCCACGCAAAAACGCCACGAACCATCATGTTTCTTTACTAGGAAGACTGGGGATGAGAACTCCGAATCACTTTCGCGAATGATACCTTGACGAAGCATAGCCTCACACTGTTTCTCCAACTCATCTTTTTGTAATTGGGGGTAGCGATACGGTCGAACAACTACTGGTGCGGTTCCGGGAAGAAGACGAATGCGATGATTTCGAAAACGATTTGGTGAAGACTGGTAGGTTCCGTAAATAAGCCAGAAAACTCGGTAAGGAGAGCATTTAATAGGGTCGGCTCGGACCTTTGCAAGACGTGTAGGCGGAAGGAAGGCGCGGCAATGCCCGTCCATGTGATGCGGCGACCTTCTCTACAAAAAGTCATACGCAAGTTTGCAAAATTCCATAAAATAGGCCCTAGTGTGCGTAACCATTGGATGCCGAGTACCACATCAAAGCCTCCCAGTGGAATAGTATAACAGTCCATCTTGAAGTTTTCGTTTCCGATGCACATGTGAACTCTGCGACACATTCCGCCACTCGTGACCTTGTCCCCGTTTGCGACTGCCACCTTCAATCCTGGTCGAGACTCAACTACAATTCTGGAGCGTGATGCTACTCCCTCCCCGAGGAAATTGTGTGTGGAGCCAGAGTCTAATAGCGCCACAAACTTTTCGGAGCCGATAGATACCATTAATTGCATCGTGTCCCCCACTCGGATCCCAGTGATAGCGTGGATGGACACAATCGGTAGGTCGGGCTCTTGGTCATCTGCGGTGGGGTCTATCGCCTCATCATCTTCTTCAGCTATTATTAATTGGTAAAGGCGTTGACAACGATGTCCTTGCGTGTATTGTTCATCGCAATTGTAGCAGAGTCCTTGCTTTCGCCTTTCTGCTAGTTCAGTAAGAGTTAAGCGTCGAGGGCGGTTAACTGTAACCTCAGATTGGGCTCCTGTAGGAGTCGTGGTCTTCTTAGGTCCAATCGAGAGAGATGTAGAACCTCGGGACCAATTTGGTGTCCTCGTGGGAGCTTTTGCAGAAGCCGAATAATCAGGAAGTGTCCGTCGTTCATATGCACGAGCTAGGCTCATCGCATCTTGGAGGTCACTTGGGTTCATCAACTCCACATCAGTCCGAAGCGGATTTGGTAATCCTGCTGTAAATAGTTCCACTTGATCGTATGGATCCAGCGTGTGGATACGACAAATTAGTGCCAGGAATTGTTCCTGGTATTGTTCCACGGTGCCGGGGTACGGTAGCCTTGCGAGTTCTCCTAGATAGTTGCTTCGTGCTGGAGGCCCAAATTGTTTATTACAAAGTTCAGCAAACTTGTACCATGGGGGTTCGCCATATTCACGTTCGAGTTGGAAATACCAATGTTGCGCAATTCCCGTCAAGTGGTACGAGGCCAACCAGACTTTGTCTTCCTCACGAGTTCGCTGTCCTCGGAAGAATTGCTCACAACGGTTCAACCAAGTGAGCGGATCATCCTTGCCGCCAAAGGTAGGGAATTCGATTTTATAATATCGTGGAGGTCCCTGCCCAGATTCGGTTGTTTTCCTGGGGAAGCTATCTCCTTCCTCTGTAACTTCTTCGCAGTAAGGAAGATTATTATCTGGAGGCTGGGGGGCTGCTGCCGCGTACCCTACATGGGTCGCCGGGTACCGTGGCAGATTGGAGCCGCGACGTTGGTCGCGGTCTGTTGGAGGGCGAACGGCTTGGGCTGTGATGGTGGGTTGTCTAGATGGCCATGTCGGGGTTGGGTAGGTTCCCATTGTCTCGTGAGCAGGTTGCCTGGAGTTCGGAATTGCCCCTGTCACGTGGGTTCCCGTCTGTGAGCTCGTCGGTGCCGGTGCTGGTGTGGGTAAGAGAGGCGGTAGTCGGCCAGCGTTGATGGGTCCTTCGTCAGATTTCTTTTCGATTGTTTTAAGCCTCTGGGATACGTCGGACAGCTCGTCTCGCATCTGGGCCATGTCTCGCGACTGGTCCCGCATCTCCGTCACCATGAGCAGCAACTGACTGGTGACGCAATCGCCAGCTTCTTCGCTAGAGCTGGGCATGTCGGCTGGCTGGTATAGCTCTGATACCAAATTGGAAGGACCACGGATACTCCGAAGATTATATCCGTGAACACGGTGTTGCTTCCCTTTTTTCCCCGTCGTGTCCGATGGAAATCAGAGAGAGAGAGAGAGAGAGAGAGAGAGAGAGGTATAGGAGGAGAACTTCTTTATTGCTTTCTGATGATTCAACATAAAGGTAGCTTGGCTTTATATAGCCACGGCTTAATAAACAAACATGAAACTAGAAGACTAAATTAAATAGGAATCCTAAACCGAAAAGGAAAACTACTATAAGGGAAATAACTAAAAGGGAAATTCTAATGAAGTCTCCTAATTAGAACGAGTCATAGACGTGCTTCAGCCACTTTGCTTCTTACGTCGCTGATACGACTTCCCCCACATAACATGCCAAGTCTTCTTTTCTTCCTAAAATGCCCTTATCAAAAATACTCTCAGTTAATAACTTGCAACTTGTTAGCGTGAGAGATAGCTTATTTCTTAACTTAGTGGTTTGTTCTTTACTTCTTCGGCGTAGAACAAGAAGTGGAACAATTGATTCTAGACTTGGTGCGAGAAGTGGAGACTTCTAATGTCCTACTCCAAAATTAACTACTTGCTCAAGTATATTAGAAATTGGTCATAAGCTACCATGACAAAACATATAAGTGACTTTTTTATGACTAAGTTTATTCTTACATATAGTGATAAACTCTCTTTTGCTTACTCGTGTAAGTTTTGGAGTTAATTTAAGATTTTTTATGATTTAAGTTTGTGACAATTTTCCTAAATCTTATGTGAGTTTTTACTTACTCAATCTGGTTAAAACTTGATCAACTAATCGATATATTTGTCTCAAGGCAAGTTTAAGTTTGAAGCTTATAAAAATCAAGATGGTTTAGACTATTAGTCATCATATAAGTGTCCCTCTTTGCATAGCTATGATAAATTATTAGTTTAATTATGATAAAATAGTTCATGGAATGAACCATCTTGGAACATATAATAATAATATTGCCCAAGGTGGATGCCTTGTCGTATGTTAAGCTCATGCTCCTAACTTTTTTTTCCTAAGGATGGTCATGTGCCAAATTTTATTAACAAAACCAATCAAAACGAGAATAAATTTTGTTCTTGACACACTTCGCCAAGATTGTCCCAGATCATGGAATATTCTGTTGTAACTTTTTGAACTATTTCACATAACTAGACAAATTATTTTGTCATAACTGACGAAATCAGTGCTTAGCAAATCGATGTATAATAACATATATCATTCTGTCATAAACATTGACTGTTCAATATATTGTAGAACCATTTTTATCATACGCGTGCGTCAAATTATTCTATCATAGTACATAACATTCTATCATAATTGAACTAACCATTTTATTATTGCTATTCTAATCATTCTATCTAAATACTGACCATTCTATTGTATTGAACAAAATCATTTATTGTCCAGCACATACCTGCACAAAAATATATGTCGAGGACCCGGTCCCAACCAAAACCCACAATTACAATTATAGGATAACAGAAAAAGGAACACTAACCATTTTCTCTTTTCTCGTCTCTTCACTTCCCCATCTAAATCCTCCTTTACTAAAATGTCAATTCCATTTGACGCTCTATATCTATCGGATAATAAGAGTTACTTCTGATTTCTTCGTATAATTGACTTCATTACATGTTGTTCTACTTGAATCGGTTGTTTATATTCCATATTTTTAACTTTGATCATTGCTCTTTTATATTTTATTCCTCTTATGTAGTTATACCTGCTTTCATTTACACCTACTTACTGCAATATGGATGTTTGTGGGTTTTTATCGAGTGGGCAGCAGGAATTAGGGATTGTATTCGCTGGTCAGCTTTTGTTGTCTTGTAATTCTGGAATTTGGACATCGGGGGTGTGTGTCAATGGAGAATCTCGATCCCAATTAAGGTTTTCTCTTTGGAGCAATCTGAATTTCTGTTTGACGTTTGGTAGGTATGGTGGACGCGTGGTGGTATATAGTAGGTGCACTTCTATGAGGATGCTGAAGAAGGTTGGTGCGTTGTCGAAGGATCCCATAGTGGATACTTATGTGATGGTTTGTGGTGTTTCGGAGGTAGATGCTTGTACTGATGCGTGTGCCAGAAATGTGTGTCAACCAACACCAGGTGCCAAATTGGAACGATTTCTGTCTTCGGAGGTGCCTGAGTGAGTGTCTTGGGCTATCTAACTCACATGCAGCTGCCTGAATTGAATTAACATGCGTGATTCGCTACATTGACTCTACATTCTGTAAGAGTGAATTATGATGCAACCTACTACTATCTCAGAAATATACGAGTTTTAGTGAACGGTCACTTTTTCCAGCAATTCTTGTGCAAATGAATATTGCGTACCATGTTGATGTTAGCTTGCTAGTTATGGCATACTAGCCTACCTTGTATACCGCCGCTCTATACTCGTACATAATACTGGAGATTGGAACCGACTGGATCGCTGTACCTCTGAGATAATATGAGGCAGTGGCGTACTATGCCTGTAAGAAGTCCAATTGTTACTCATGTTGTCAGGCTGTGTAATCTGACATTTGTTACCTTAGCTTATGAGCATCAAGAGGTTTGGGGACGGGTGTCATTTAGGTTAATAGCAAAAGAGGGTGGATCATTTTTTTTGTCGGATTGTCTGCAAGGTTTGTTTCCACCAAGATGCTGGCTTTGATGTTCTAGTGACTTTCCTCTACTTGCTACAAATAGTTAAAAGCACATCTTTTGTCTCAACAGAGCCTTAATGTGAAAGATGCATTTGGCCCTAACTAGTTCAAAACTCAAGTTGTTCTGGTCAAACCCACATTATACCCAAACAAACTAATCCCAACTCAACATGCAATTTCAAAATTTTGTTAATTTGAGACTGACGGTAGAACAACAGAATGCATTTCAGGCACGAAACCGAACTCGATTATTGTACACCCATATCCACAAGCACAAAATACTGACATTTTTCTCATCAGGAGTATTCAAGCAACTAAATAGAGAATAAACCCGAAGCTAAACCTCAAAAATCAAAATGAGAGATTAAGGCCTATATTTGGCTTCTGGATTTAGTCTCTAATTCTACAGCTTAAGGAGCCAGTCCTGTGAGTCAACAAGTTCCTGCATCCAAGCAACAGATAAACCCAAGTGCTACTTATCAGAACTCCAATCAACCATTAGAAAAAGAGGAGGGCGACCACTATAAACAAAATGTTGCCAAGATAGCCTCTTGTACGACCAAAACCATACCACAGACGAGAAAACAGAGATTCCCGGCTTTCACGCACCTATGTGTTTAAGATCATAAGATGCATAGGCAACTTCTAAAATTGAACACTAAAATCCAATGACCATCCCTAAGCAACAGCCATTTGCCAAATTGTC